>JAEQML010050665.1:0-47392 GCA_016904865.1 Pissodes strobi | reverse complement strand
TTCTATAGGGTAGCACAAAAACGTTCGGATGGTTGTTAGTCGTGACATTGCCTCCCTCTTAAACCTGATCGTCCCGATCAGATACTGCATGTCCGTGGTATGCTTTCAGTCTGTCGAGGTGAACAACTTTCAGTTTGCTTCTGGGACTACGCTGAATTCTATACACAACGTCATTAATTCTTTTGATGACTGTATAGGGTCCTTCCCATACTGGCGTTATCTTGGGAGATCTTCCTTTCTTCCTTTGCGGATTATATAACCAGACTTTATCGTTCACCTGAAATCCCATAGAATTAGCTTTGAGATCATATCGTGTCTTCATTCGGTCACTGGCTTTCTCGGTGTTTTCTCTGGCTAATTCATGGATGTATAGTAACTTTTCCTTAAGGGAGTCCGCGTAGTCTTGAATTTCCATATCCTGGTTGTCTGGCGTTCCGAATAATAGGTCGCAGGGTAAGCGGAGTTCTCTTCCAAATAAAACCATGGCTGGTGTTAGTCCTGTCGTGTCATGGACTGCTGATCGATAGGCCATTAAAAATAGTGGTATGTGTTGGTCCCAATCCTTCTGATGTTCATCTACGACCCTTGACAAATGTTCTTCAATGGTCTTGTTAAACCTTTCAACCATGCCGTCTGATTGTGGATGTAAGGCGGTAGTCCGTGTTTTATGGATGTTGAGTAAATCACAGACTTTCTGGAAAACCTTGAATTCGAAGTTGCGTCCTTGATCTGAGTGCAGCTCTAACGGAACACCAAATCTGCTGAATAGGTTATTCACAAGAACCTCTGCTATGGTAACAGCTTCTTGATTGGGGATTGCAAAGACTTCAGGCCATTTACTGAAGTAGTCAATTGCCACTAAAATGTACTTGTTACCATTATTTGTTTCTGGAAAAGGGCCAGCTACGTCAATGGCGATACGTTCAAACGGTAGGCCCACATTATACTGTTTCATTTTGCCCCTAGATCTTGTTTTGGGTCCTTGGCTTGCGGCACATGTTGAGCACTGCCGACACCACGATTTCACATCTTGGCAGTAGTTGACCCAGTAAAATCTGTCGCGAATCTTGTCAATCGTTTTGTTCACTCCGAGATGAGCACCAGACTTTCCATTATGAACTTCTTCCAGAACTTCCGATATCTTCCTCCTTGGTACCACTAACTGTGTCTTCACTACTTTTCCATCGGCGCTTTCCCAGGCTCGTTTAAGAAGTCCATTTTCCACCACCAGGGAGTCCCACTGAGCCCACAGAGTTTTAAAAGCAAGTCCTTTAGTTGATATCTCGCTCCAGCTTGGTCTTGGTTGATGTTCTTCTTTAGCTGTTAGCAATAGTGCTATTTCACTATCTTCAAGCTGATCCTTTTTAAGTTGCTCTGTGGTCCACTGCTGATCAACCTCAAATTTCGTTTGCCTAATCCGAGTAATTCCTTCTCGTTGATCTACTCTTTGGCAATGCTTACAATTATCCGCGCATGGTCTTCTGGATAAAGCATCTGCATTATTATGCAATCTCCCTGCTCTGTGCTTAACCTTAAAATTATATTGTTGTAACTTTTCAAGCCACCTGGCTACCTGTCCTTCAGGTTGATTCATATCCAAAAGCCATTTAAGTGCTGCATGATCAGTCCTTATCAGAAATTCTTGCCCATATAGATATTGATGGAAATGCTCAACAGACCGTACTATTGCCAAAAGCTCTTTTCGGGTTACACAGTAGTTACGTTCAGGTTTCGAAAGTGTTCGACTGTAGTATTCGATAACTCGCTCTTCCCCTGCTTGTACTTGCGATAAAACTGCTCCGATGCCGGTGTTACTTGCATCTGTGTCCAATACAAATTTACCCTTTTGTTCCGGATATCCCAATATTGGACTAGAACATAGAGCCGCTTTTAATTTCCTGAACGCAGAATCGCAGTTATGATCCCAGTTATAATTAGTTCGTTCTTCAGTGAGGTTATGTAGAGGTGCCGCTATATTTGCAAATCCTTCAACAAATCTTCTATAGTAAGTACATAGTCCAAGGAAGCTCCGCAGTTCATGTTTGTCGCGAGGACGAGGCCAGTCCTTGATTGCTGTAATCTTCCGTTGGTCGGTTTGGATTCCTTCTGATGACACAACATGCCCGAGAAATTCAACTTTTTGTTGAAAAAGAAAACATTTCTTTGGATTCAGTAAGAGCTGAGCATTCTTGATTCTAGTAAAAACTTCATGCAAGTTTTGTAGGTGCTCTTCGAAAGTTTTTCCCATTACCATTATATCATCAAGATAGACCAGGCATGTCTTCCAAGTGAGGCCTCGTAGAACAACCTCCATAAGACGCTCAAAAGTAGCGGGGGCATTGCATAATCCGAAGGGCATAACTTTAAACTGATATAAACCACTTCCGGTAGAAAAGGCAGTCTTTTCCTTATCTTGTTCGTCGATGCCTACTTGCCAGTAGCCGCTCTTTAAATCGAGTGTTGAGAACCTGCTAGTGTCGTCAACGTGTCATCAATCCTGGGAAGTGGATAGCTGTCTTTCTTGGTGACGTCATTGAGCTTTCTATAGTCCACGCAGAATCTGGTAGTCCCATCTTTTTTGGTGATTAAGACAACAGGAGACGACCATGGGCTCGATGATTCCTCAATAATTCCATCGTCAAGCATCTTGTTGACTAATGTGGTAACCTCTTGCTGCTTCGTCACTGGTAGCCTCCGAGGATGCTGTCGTATGGGGTGAGCACTTCCAGTGTCAATTTTATGTTTTATGATGTTCGTTCTTCCAGTATTGCCATTTTTCCTTTCAAAGGCTGTGCTCTGCTCTTTGATAAATTGTGTAGCTCTCTTCAGTTCTTCGGAAGACAGATGTTGCCACGACTTATGGAAATGTTCTAGGACTTCCTTAGGTGATGTTGAGGCTGTTACTTCTGACTGCGTTTCGCAACTGGTTACCCATTGCACCGGCTCGCAAGTGGCTATTACATCTCCTTTATTTATTTTGATGGAATTGGATGAAATATTTGCTATCCTTATCGGTATTTCGCCGTCGGTTTTGACTAGTGCTTTGCCTACGAGGTGTTTGCAAGGCAAATCGTGGTGTTGGATAAGTCCGATGCAGCCTCCAAAATCCTTCTCCAATTTCCCAAAAATTATCTGCTCGGTATTTCCGCTTATTCTGACAGTACATGCCGCCACCACTTTAGTCGGTGTGCCATCGTCTGTTTTGTTAAGGATGAACTCTTCGGTGCCAAATTTCAGAAGTTTAAGCTTGTTGTCAAAAGAGAATCCATGTTGACCGATGAGATCCATCCCCAAAATAAATTCGTCTTCGATGTCGGCGACTAACACTGTGTGGTGTAATTTAATTCGTCCCAGTTGAAGTTCGATATCCATTTCCCCAAGTACTTCAGCTGTCTCACCGGTAACTGTACGTAAAACTACATTCTTTGATATGGGTAGAACTTCTACTCTATTTACTATGTTGGACCTTATCAAAGATACCGCCGCACCAGTGTCAACAGTAATTGTTATGGCTCTTCCGTTGATCTTTCCTGTAATTGTTAGACTGTCGGCGGCTTTTCCTAGGCTTTTTATGGAGACGATCCTGGGGGCTTTATCTTCTTTAGCCAACACCCGCCCCGCAATGTTGACTAATTGAAGTTTTCCTGATTTGACTTGGGGGCCCTAGCGTCTCTGGATGGAGATCTAGACCGTAGTTGTACTCGGCAGTCTCTTTTGAAATGTCCAGTTCTGCCACATCTATAGCACTGATTTGATATATTTCGGTTACGTGGCCTATCTTCCATTGGCTCCCGGAATCTCGCCGTGGCCTGAAGAACTTCCGTTAATTTCTTCAAAATTTCACCCATCTCATTTAATTCACAGCTGTTTGTCGCCTTTTCTTCCTGGATGGATACGGCCCTGATTTTTGGCTTGGAGATGTTACAGGCCGCCTCGATTTCTAGGGCTCGACCCAAAGCTTCACTGCTGTTATCAAATTTGGCTAGGCGTAGCATTTTCTGAGTTTCTGGATCTCTGATACCATCCACGAAATATTGGGCAGCAAGTTCCTCTTGAAATTCCTCTGTCGCTCCCGGGTAGGCCAATTGAATGAGACGTCTAATGTCTGCCTCAAATTCTTGCAGGTTTTCACCAGGCCTCTGATGCCGAGACTTTACTTGTGCCTGATACAGTTGTCTTCGGTATTGGTCTCCAAATCGTCTCTCCAGGACAGCTACAAGGATGTCATATTTCCTTTGTTGGCTGATGGGAATGGTCTGCAGTAGTTCCAGGGCAGATCCACGAAGCGCTACCACTAGTGATGTAGCCATTTCTTCATTATTCCAGCCGTTGGCAACAGCAGCGGCTTCAAATTGTCTTTTGTACATTGTCCAGGATGTTTGACCGTCGTACGTTGGAGGTTTGATGTTTTGTCCTGAGGTGAATGCCCTCTCGGTGGGTGCTTGATGTTTTAGTCTGGTAAATTCTGCTTGTAGATTCTTCACTTCTTTCTGTACGTCTCCTACTTCTTTTTGTACATTTCCAACTTCTTTTTGTACATTTCCAACTTCTTTTTGAATATTGTTTACTTCTTTTTCAAATTTCTCATTTTGTCCGTCCAATATTTTCTGTAATTTTCCTTGCTCGCCTACAATTACATCCAGCATCCATTTCTGAAGCTGGTCCTGCTCTGCTTGCCTTTTCTCTTCCTGGTCTTGTAAAATTTTCTGAAGCTGGTCCTGTTCTGCTCGCCTTTTATCTTCTTGATCTTGTAAAATTTTCTGAAGCCGGTCGTCCTGTTCTTTTTGCCTTTTGTCTTCCTGGTCTTTTAACATTTTCTGAAGCCGGTCCTGTTCTGCTTGCCTTCTACGTTCCTCCTGTTCCCGTTCCGCTTGTCTTTTGTCTTCCTGGTCTTGTAAAATTTTCTGAAGCCGGTCCTGTTCTGCTTGCCTTTTGTCTTCTTGATCTTGAAAAATTTTCTGAAGCCGGTCCTGTTCTATCTGCTTTTTACGTTCTTCCTCTTCCCGATCGGCTCGCCTCTCAGCATTTAAATTATCCATAAAATCGGCCAACATTTTATTTATTTGCTCCATTTCCGCCGTTTGTTGCCTTGTATTGACCATAGAATGGTATAAAATTTTACCAGAATCCACCAATGAAACGGTCTCGTTGACGTACTTGTACTTCTTTCCTCGAAAAATACTTCGCTAGTCCGGTCCCTTCACAATCCGACTTCTGACACCAAATGTTACGTTTTTCCCGTGGGTTCTTAACAGAATTACAACTTTGCTATTTTCAACTAATACTCTCTTTATTCACTACCACTGTATACAATTTAACTCACTAAACTAGTCTTATAACTTTACCACTAATATCTATTCAACATTCAATGATTAACTGAACTAACTAACCGACTTAGGTCTGCTTATATATAATCTCAAATCTATCACGAATATTCGGGAAGTATTCCGAGGCCACTCTATATGATCTCGACGAAGCCATCGAGATAATTCCAGCTACCCGAAACTTCGCGTCGAGCCGGGCGATGATTCATACAGACAGAGAAGCGAGGGGCACGGCGGGGCGGCTAGTTCTATAGGGTAGCACAAAAACGTTCGGATGGTTGTTAGTCGTGACAATATCAAATGGTTTAGTCGCAGTAGGGGTAATATTCATTTCCATTTTAATAGGGTGACGTTCGTATTTACTTCTTTGACAAATTTCACACTCATTAATATAAGTTTGAATGGAATTTTTAAGATTTGGCCAATAATATTTATTTTTAATACGATTTTCAGTTTCTTCTATGCCCCTATGGTTAGTTTTGCTTTCGTGGTAATTTTTAATTATATCAGGAATTTCGTTTTTGTCTATGACATCTATTAATTTTATTAGACATCTTTTTAACTTTAAAGATGGCCATTTGAAATTTTTCCTGACTATTTCACAAAAAGGTTCATAAATATCGGGATTCTCAAAATAGAGAGAATATAACTTGTCAGGGACTACGTACTCTTTAAAAAGTTGTAATATATCGTTTTCAAATTCGTTTTCGGATAATTGAACTATTAATCGTCTTTTCTTTTCGAATAAAATTATACGTCTCGGTTTAGCTGGGGAATGTAATACTTGAGAAATTATTATTTGATTAGCGCCATAATTGACCGCTGATTCTATAATAGGGACGCCTACTATTGGATCTTGCTCGTCGTTAGTATGAATAGTTTCGCTATCGTCAGCTACCGATTCGTTTATCTGGAGGTCTAGGTCAGGTTGAACAGCTGTGGACATTTGATCTAAGTTTGCATTGAATGCACTTGCATTATTATCAGAATTTATTTCATTTTGCAAGCTTTTATTAAAGTCATCGATATAAGACACGAGGTTTGCAAATCCGCTAGTTTCTTTACTATGTAGGATATGATATTGTTTTATAAGCAAATACTAAATAGGACAAGCGTATATAATTAACTTATCTTTCTACGTTAAGCTATATATATTTCTTAATGATTAAATGTTTCATTTTTCTGAGAATTTTACCGTACGGGATAGCGTGTCTGTATTAAAGTATATCCTCATCTTCTTCCGTGTATATTTGGTTCCGTGTTTTACAGGTTGTTTGACGAATTTTTTCGTCTTTGGGAAAATGTTTTTAAAGGGTTTCCCTATGGTTGTGATTACTTTCATGCTATTTGGATTTTCGTACATTATGGGTATTGTAGCGTAACGAGTAACTATTTGTTTGTTTCCGCAATCTATAACGGCTAATAAGTGTTCTAATAAATCCATGCCTATTATTCCATCAAATTTATCATTGAAATCTAGGACATAGAATTTATAATATTCATTTACTTTGAATATTTTAAAAATAGGAACTATAATTGCTTCGTTATGATGTGATGTCGATTGTATAGTTTGAACTGAAAAGTCTTCTTCAAAGCTACGTTCTTTGTAGAATTTTTCGACTATTTTGGGTGAGAGAACACTTCTACTACTTCCTGTATCTATTAAGAGATTAGCATTAAGTTCTGGTATATGGATATATGGCAAGTTTTTATCCATACTATTAATGTATATTATATTCTCTTGTTTGGAAGTACGATCGAGTTTAGTTTTCTTATTTTTAGGTTCTGAGGGTTGGATTGTATTACTACGCCTCTTAGGACTACGTGGGTCTTGTGTATTGTATGTTTCTTTATTAGGTACTAATTTTTTATTATGCAAAGTAGGTAGCAATATTTTCTTTTTTTTTCTACTTTCTCAGTTTGAAGAGAAATGGTAGTATTATTAACCTCTGTTTTTGTCTTATGGAATTGCAATTTAATTTTCGCGTAAGGAGTTACTAAAAATCCTTTTTCATAATTAAAATTAGCCTGCAATTCTTTTAGATTATCAATACCTATTAAACCGTCAAAAATATTGTGAAACTTGAATAAATAAAATTTAAGATGTTTATTTTGAGGTAAATTAAATATGCGAGACGCTGGAATTTCTGCACTGTATTGATGTGCTGATTGTTGGAAAACGGTTGACACTATGAATGGATCGTGAATTATATTATTAGAATAATATTTATATGCTAAATTTGGATCGATGAATGATTTCGTTGAACCACTATCAATTAAAAATTTTAAATTACATTCGGGAAATACAATATATGACAATTCACTGGTGTTAGTATTGTTAAAAGATATTATTTCAGGTGTTACGTTTCTGGGTTCTTGTGAATAACCTCCTGAAAATTTGGGTCATTACTACACGAATCATATGTTATTGGATCAGATGATTCTGAATCATGATCTATGCCATTAAATTGTTCATCGAATGGTTGCGTTTCTTGTGTGTCAAAATTATAATATTCATCTGCATAGTTTTGGTCAATATTACCAGCATAATATTGTTGAGAATCAATAATGTCGCATTATAAAGTTCTTCTGCTATAAAATTAGCAGGTTGGTTAGGTCGCTGTTGAAAATGATTTCTTTGAAAAGCTTGTTGACCTATATTTGGTTTAAAAGTATTATTTGTTTGCCTAGTTGTGGTACTCATTGGAGTTGGTGGTGGCAATTGTTTGTTTGGGTTTGGTCTGAATACATTTGTACTTCGAGATCGATTTCCGAATACTTGTGCATTTGTTGGAAATCTTTGAGGTATTTTATTATAATTGGGCCTAATTTGAATAGGCTGAGATGGAAAAGATGGTTTGTTCATGAATTGGTTATGTGGTGTGTGCGTATTAAAGGTATTAAACGGTGGTTAAAATTGCGGTACATAATGTTGATTATTCATTGGTCTAAATTGCGATGTAGGTTGTTTATGATTAGGTATTTTTGATATATTTTGGAAATATTGCGTATTATATTCCTCGGTAACAAATTGCAATGCTTCCGGTAAATCTCTTGGACGCATACAACGAATTGTAACGGTTCTTTTAAACCGGATAAAAACGTTTTTAATGCTAAATTATTATAAAGATTTCCTTTTAGAAGTTTAGCAGCATCATTTATTTCGTGTATATCTACATAAGAACAAAGTAGATTTAATATATGCAAAATTCTGTCATAAAACTGATTAGGTTTTTCGTTAATTTGTTGCCTAAGCATAACAAGATCTCTATTTAAGCAAGCTTCATCGCGTTGATCTGCAAAATGTCTACTTAAAGTATTCTTTAATTCATCCCCAGTTGTAACAGTTTGGGTTCCTAATATTAATTTCGCAGTTCCGGTTAATTTACCGATAATGCAATTTAGCAAGTATATATTTTGAAAGTTTGTTGGTTCATTTGCTTTATAAAATGTATCGACAAGACTTTGACAAACAGCTAAATATCCATTCAAATCATTTGGGTTACCGTCAAATTCCGGTACGCATTTTAAATACTCTGGTTTGAATTGAGCCATTGTACAAATATTACTTGTAGGAAAAGTTGTATTATTTTGTAAAACTATATTATCAATCCTATTTGATGTACCTGCGGTACTGTTTTCTTCAATATTATTGTCTGATAAAACTTGATTAACTAGTTTAATTACTTCTTCTGATTGAGAAGCAGAGTCAGTTGAAGGCGTTAATTTTAAATTAAGGTTGCTTAGTTTGTTAATAATATCGTTAACGTCAGACATAAATATCAATTGCACTTACACACTAATGACGACAATCAGGAACATCTTCTATAAGGTCAGGCTTCTGGTTGGCGATTTGGTCCTCCCAAAATATCCTGGTCCTTGCGAGAATTGGGCGAATTGGGTCCAACCTCCGATTACTCTAAGGTACCAGGTTCACGATGAACTGGGGTTTTCGGTTTCTGGAAATCCACTCTGACACCTCACAGCAAACAATTGATGTTAATTTTTAGATTCTTTTTTCGGCATGTGACGATAATCAATCCCGAAAAATCCTACCGACTGCGCCAGTTAACTACTCGATGTTCCACGATGTCTTTTTAAAAAACATTTATTTTAAAATTAATTAATTATTATACAATGTTAACGCTTAGGTAATTATCAACTGACTAACTCGTCTGCTGTGAAACAATAATTGTTATAATATAAAATAAAAGCAATGTCAGCAGAATTAGTCTCTATCTCGTGGTAGTGGTTACATAACTCATGTATAAATGTTGTTTAATGCACACTCCCGCACACTTATTTCCGAAATTATTGCATATTCTAAAATCGAATAATCACGAAATTCAATTAAATCTGAAAACTGGCAGATACAATGATATAGTTAAATCTTTTTTAAATCCAACTAATGTTATACAGTGTCCGCCAGAATATTGGCCACATATGGGAAATTTTTTTATTATTATGATTAAATTAAAATTAACTAAAACTAAAACTAAAACTATGATCGGAACTTTTGTTTTAACCAATCAATTCTGCATGTCTGACAATCTAAAAATGCATTTTAACATTGAAAATGTTTCTGTTTTCCTAGTATAGGGCCTCAAATCGTGAAAAAGTGCATGCTACATTTGCCACATTCATGACGTCATACGCGTGAGAGATCGTGTTAGTTTGGTTATTAATACCTTAATTTGATTATAACGTATCGGAATCGGTTCAAATGACTAAAATAAATTGGAACTAACTGAAACTAACCGAAAGTTTATTGAACGACTAACCAAAACTAACCAAATGCACCAAACATACCGGAACAGGTTACAAAAATTAAAGTAAGTTAAAACGAATCAAAACGAACCGAATTTTGGCGACTAACCAAAACTAACCGAAAACATTAAATTTGATTATAAGGTATCGGAACTGGTTCAAATAACTAAAATAAATTGGAACTAACTGAAACTATCCGAAAGTTGATTGGACCACTAACCAAAACTAACCATAAGCGCCAAAACGGTCTAAAACCTATCGGAACAGTTTACAAAAATTAAAGTAAGTTAAAATTAACCAAAACGAACCGACTTTTGGCGACTAACGAAAACAAACCACAAACATTAAATTTGAATATAACGTATCGGAACCGGTTCAAGTGACTAAAATAATTTGGAACTATAACTGAAAGTAACCGAAAGTTGATTGAATGACTAACCAAAACTAGCCAAAGGTAACTAAAAACTCCAAAACGGGCTAAAATTTATCAGAACAGATTACAAGTGTTAAGGTAAGTTAAAACTAACCCAAATTAAATGAATTTTGGCGACTAACCAAAACTAGCCAATAACATTAAAATTGCTTATAACGTACCGAAACCGGTTCAAATGACTAAAATATATTAAAACTAACTGAACTTTACCGAAAGTTGATTGAACGACTAACTAACCAAAAGTAACTAAAAGCACCAAAACGGGCTAAAACGCATCGAAATAGATTAAAAATATTGAAGTAAACTAAGATAAAACTAACCCAAATTAACCGAATTTTGGTGACTAACCAAAAATAACCAAAAACACTAAAATTGTTTATAACGTATCGGAACTGGTTAAAATGGTTAAAATAAATTAAAACTGCCTGAAATTAACTGACAGTTGATTGAACGACTAACCAATACTAACCAAAAGCACCAGAAAGGGCTAAAACATATCGGAACATATCAAAAATGTTAAGGTAAGTTGAAACTAACTTTAATTATCCGAATTTTGGCGACTAACTAAAATTAACCAAAACATTAAAATTGATTATAACGTATCGGATCCGGTTCAAATGACTGAGAAATAAATTAAAGCTAACTAACACTAACCAAAAGCTGATTGAATGACTAACCAAAATTAATCAAAAGTAACCATAAACACCAAAAAGGGCCAAAACGTATCGGAACTGATTAAAGGTATTAAAATAAGTAACTAACCCAAATTAACCAAATTTTGGCGACTAACTAAAATTAACCAACACATTAAAATTGGTTATAAAGTATCGGATCCGGTTCAAATGACTGAAATAAATTAAAACTAACTAAAACCAACCGAAAGTTGATTGAATGACTAACCAAAACTAATCAAAAGTAACCATAAACACCAAAAAGGGCTAAACGTATCGGAACTGATTAAAGGTATTAAAATAACTAACTAACCCAAATTAACCGAATTTTGGCGACTAACTAAAATTAACCAAAATCATTTAAATTGGTTATAACGTATCGGAACCTGTTCAATTGACTAAAATAAATTGAAACTGGCTGAAAGTAATCGAATGTTGACTGAATGACTAACCAAAACTAATCAAAAGTAAATAAAAGCACCAAAACCGGCTAAACCGTATCGAAATAGATTAAAAATATGGAAGTAAGTTAAAACTAATACAAATTAACCGAATTTTGGTGACTAACCAAAAACACTAAAATTGGGTATAACGTATCGGAACTGTTTCAAAAGACTAAAATAAATTTAAACTAACTGAAATAAGCCGAATAGTTGATTGAATGACTTACCAAAACTAACCAAAAGTAACGAAAAGCACTAAAAAGGGCTAAAACACATTAGAACAGATTCAAAATATTAAGGTAAGTTGAAACCATCTTAAATTAACCGAATTTTGGCGACCAACTAAAATTAACCAAAAATATTAAAATTGGTTATAACGTATCGGAATCGCTTCAAACGACTAAAATAAATTAAACGTAACTAATACTAATCGAAAGCTGATTGAATGACTAACCAAAACTAATCACAAGTAACCAAAAACCGGTTTCGATACTTTATGACCAATTTTAATGTTTTTGGTTGATTTTAGTTTGTTACCAAAATTCAGCTAATTTAAGTTAATTTCAACTTACTTTAATGTTTTTAATCTATTTTGATATGTTTCTAGCCCTTTTTGGTGCTTTTGGTTAGTTTTGGTTAGTCGATCAACCAACTTTCGGTTAATTTCAGTTATATTTAATTTATTTTAGTCATTTGATCCGGCTCCTATACATTACCAATTTTACTGTTTTTGGTTAGTTATTCAATCAACTTTCGGTTACTTTCAGTTAGTTCCAATTTATTTTAGTCATTTGAACCGGTTCCGATACGTTATAACCAGTTTAAATGTTTTTGGTCAATTTAAGTTAGTCGCCAAACTTCGGTTAATTTCAACTTACTTTAATATTTTTAATCTGTGCCTATACGTTTTAGCCCTTTTTGGTGCTTTTGGATACTTTTGGTTTGTTTTGGTTAATCGTTCAATCAATTTTCGGTTGATTTCAGTTAGTTTTAATTTATTTTAGTCATTGGAACCAGTTTCGATACGGTATAATCAATTTTAATGTTTTTGGTTAGTTTAGGTTAGTCGCCAATATTCGGTTAATTTGGGTTAGTTTTAACTTACTTTAATATTTTGAATCTGTTCCGATACATTTTAGCCCATTTTGGTGGTTTTATTTGCTTTTGTTTAGTTTTGGTTAGTTATTCAATCAACTTTCGGTTACTTTTAGCTAGTTCCAATTTATTTTAGTGGTTTGAATCGCTTCCGATATGTTATAATCAAATTTAATGTTTTTGGTTAGTTTTGGATAGTCCTTAAAATTTGGCTCGTTTTGGTTAGTTTTAACTTATTTTAATGTTTGTAACCTGTTCCGATACGTTTTAGCCCGTTTTGGTTACTTTTGGCTAGTTTTGGTTAGCCGTTCAATCAACTTTCGGTTAGTTTCAGTTAGTTACAATTTATTTTAGTCATTTGAACCGACTCCGAAACCTTATGATCAAATTTAACTTTAAATAAACAAACTAACACCATCTCTCATGCGTATGACGTTATGTGGCAAATGTATCATGTACTTTTTCACGATTTGGGGCCCTATATTAGGATAGCAGAAACATTTTCAATGTTAAAATAATCTTAAATCGGCATACATTAAAGCGTATTAGGGGAATTTCTGTAAAAAAGTCAGAGCAGCTATAATAACACAAGATTTCCATGACCGCCTGTTGGGAAAAAAGAAAGTGAATGGCTATTGCAAATTTTAATTTTTCCTGAACCAGTCCACCAACAAAACACGTTTTCATTTAATTGGTGCAGACCAACTATTTTAATTTTGAAGAACAATTCTATAATCATACCCAGATTATTTGGTGCAGGCCGCGTATAACCTCCACGTCAAGGTTAAAGTTGGCTGGCGAGGAATTTGCCGACCTTTTGCATCTGGTGTGGATTTATCTGGGCCTATAGTGCGCGAAGCCCTCTTTCATAGAATCTCAGTTGTGCAATATATTTGCATATATTTACGTACAAGTCGGGAATCACCAGGGGCACAGGCCCGTCTTACTGGAGGTTCCCACCGGATAAGGCCCTTCAAACCGGAATAACGTGTAACGGATGTAGAAGGGTAGCTCTACCTCTCCCTAAGCGCCGGACGAAGGGCGGTGCTGGCGTATTGCCTAGAAGCAAAGCCATTGGTTCCCCGAAAGGGGGACTAACCAAACAGGAACAGGAAAATCTGTCGCGACCGACAGGAATCGTACCCGCAGCGCAGAAATGACAGGCAAACACTCTGCCTACTACTCGTACACCACCATAGATAATACAGTAAAAAAAAATACACCACCGAGGCGTTGAAGGAGTTTTGCTAGAACCAAATACATTACAAAAATATATAGCGAGTATCTCATATAAGGCAATGAAAGGATTTTTAAGCCGAAAGAGAGAGACGGAAATATTCAATCTCCCATAAGTCTATTGCAACTCATTCTCGATCGTTCTGTGCAATCCCTTTATAGAGTTTTGCTATTGGTTGAATTGAAACGGATCGGCGTGCTTCAATGGCAGCGACCAATGAATCTGAACTTGGTGCTTCTGCGCATTTCGGCACTTCATGAGGCGAAATAGACTTATGTGGAGTTTATATACATCTATCTCACGGTTTTGGCTTAGGTATTGGCCGGAACACGCTATATAGTCTTGTAATATATTTGGCTAGAACGTAGACATGGATAATTCCGGTATTTCGGCCATATTACGCATGCACGGTATCGCATCGAAAATTTGAGCCGTATCGCTAGACGCTTTTGGGAATGCATAATATGAAAACTACTAAAATTGATTAAAAAGTAAAAAGGTCTCGCAATGCCCTATAATCATTGATGTGTATAGGAGTGGACAAGCAATAGCCGCCTGTCGCACTAATCAAAAGTGGCAACCTATGGGCGAAAAAACAGGTTTCTGCGCATGACAAAATCGACGCAAAATGGAAAAACGTAAACCAGGCGCGTTCAGGATGCTCACGCCATTCACTCCGTGCATACCTAAAATACTCCAGCCGTTCGGGTAAAGCTTTTCGTGCAAATGGAGTAGCTCTTTCAGCGTTCGACTATTACGGAGTGGGGTACAAAGAGTTTACTCCAAAAGTTCCACCTCGCAGAAGGAAGATATTGGAGTGAGCCTGCGTAGTATGAGAATCGAGCGAGAAGTGTCATTTTCGATTTTCCTTTGTGTCTTGTTTCTTGAGAATTTTAATTTTGTTTGTGTCATATGCATACATTTTGTGGTCATGTGTAGTCCAAGATTATAAAAATATGGAAATAAGTAAATATTCGCATTGTCCTGTTGTACGTTTGTAGACGAGGCAGGTAACCCTGTTATATTTGATGGGTCACAGGTACTATTTAACAAAACATTAATACAATTTGTAATTGAGCAAACATTGTGTCCGAATTCCCTTACAAAAACACTTTTCCTAAAAATTAAAATTGAATACAGAAAACAGCTGTCTTGAATCCATCATTAATCTGTCATTCCCAGGTCCAACAACTCCGAATCGTTCGACTATACATTTTGACTCCATACGCTCCAAGATCACGTGCCCGAAAATCCACTCGTACTCCACTCCAACTCCATTTTATTACCCGAACCCAGCAAAAGAAGATACCGTTTCGTCATGCACTAAAACACTTGCCGTCTCAGCAGGCGTCGGTCAGGACCGAACTTGGCTTTTGTCTTTGACGTGTTTTCGTTTTGACGGCGCGGCGTTTTGAGTTAATAATTCGAGTTTTTTCTTTTTTTTCACTTTGTTTGGACCTAGTTGTGTCTGTAGTTGCTTAATTAGTTTTAGTTTAGTGGTTCACGTTTGTGGTTTGTGCGTACCCTATTTTGATTTTCGTTCAATTATTATATTATAAGTATTACTTATTTATACCTTATTGTTTGTTTCACTATGCTAACTGGGGCCCATTTCACAATCGGCAAGACTCCTCTACCGAATATTTGGTGAAATAATAACTTTCGAAGTCCGGTCCTGCCTATTTACCTTCACGGTGCAACAGCTAGCTCCTACTAATTTTCTAATGCGCAAGTCTAAATTGAAATCTCTTTGTTTACATTTAGCGGTCGTAAATTTGCCATTTGCCATGTTTGGTCTATTTATTGCTTATCCACTCCTATACAAATCAATGCCTATAATAGATCACCATATTGCGAAACTTGCCAAACTACCTATAATTGACTTCCTAACACTTATTATTTTCCAGATCTTCATGTCATCCCATCTTTATCTAATAAAATATTTTAAGTATTCGGATTTGGCTGTATTAATTTGATCTTACTTTGCTTTGTTTATCTAAGACTGCTCATGATACAAGATACAATATCCCCGTTATTGTATCATGAAGACTGCTCTTCTTGTTGGGTCTTCAAGAGAAGAATCAGAAATTCTGTTAGAATTCTACCACGGGGTTTCATAAACTGAAACACATTTTTGACATTTTACATAAATTATTCGATAAAGCCCCATAGGGGTCGACTCTTCCTATTATTTGACGCCTGTTTTGTTGAGCTTCCTCTTCGTCAGTTAATAAATCGACAATCTCCATTAAATGTAAAATAGTTCGTTTTTCATCGTTAGCTATTTACAGAAACTTAAATAACGTTTAAACGAAATCTTCCTATGCTATGCACACTGCGCAACTAATATAGAAATGCTCATGTTCAAATGCACCACTGCCACTGAACGGTGAATAGGTGGTGAATAGAATATATTTACCAGATTAGTGAAAATTTCCATCAATTTAAGTTCAAGAATACAGTAGACCATGGTTTCGGTGAAACGAGATTAATTTCTCGCGTTTCTCATCGGAGCCTGTAGCCAAATCGCATTTTGATAACGATGTATTTTATCATCAAGCTGTATCAAATAAAAAGTCACAAATTTATTAGACCTCTTCATTACAGTAGTAGAACACTTTAATGTTATAATCAATTTTTTAACCCCAACCCCGTTTTCTGATATCTCTAAAAAAATAAAACAATGATATCGTGGTACCTATAGAATTTATAAAAAAACAAGACTTGATGCCCTACTTTACGCATACATTTTAATTTTTCGCTCTATATAATACGATCTTCATATAGGAAGTAATTATCTATTTAGACAGATAGCCGACCAGTGACCAGGTCACTTGTTTCTGGTGATTCACCCCATTCACTCATATAAATAGTTATAACCAAGGTAAAAACAATTGACAAGAAAAATAACATAAATTACGGTATATTTAATCATGTTAAAGTATGTGGATAATAATTAACATACTGTTCACATATGTTACATTAACAAAAGCAACAATTTTTATTCAACTCATTAGTTAAAAGTACAACATATTTCAAAATCAGACATATAATATAATCATCAAATTCCAGTCAAACAAACACAAAGTTAATTTTATTTATGTATTTAAATCCTACTTCCTATCACCATTTTCATTTTTATCATTATCCATAGAACACAATATCACTGTATGCTGTCCTCCACTAGATACCCGGATAACTTTCCTCTCGGTCAGTTGTTTGCTTTTTATATGAGTAGGTTCGAAACAGTCTTCTTCTTCTCCTAATCCAAGTTGTCCGTTTGTTCCCATACCCCATCCATATAACACTCCTGTAAATTAAAAATAATTCAAAATTATTCGTTACATAGTGTCAGATTTCTAGCGGCACATTGCGCAATAACCTTATGGATGCATTATATTATATAAACTACTATATTAAATTAAGTATTAAACCTACCATCTTTTGATACTGCAAATGACGTTGACGATCCACAGGCCACGTTGACTATCTTCTTGTCAGATAAAACTTTAATTTCAGTCAAGACCTGTGCGTCTTCGCAGTTTTCTCCTATAAACAAAAAGCAAAATTATTTTTAAAAGGACTTTGGGCCGCCATCTATATTTTCCTTCATGCTGATTCTTGGGTACATCATAGTATTAAATGTTGACACATTATTCTTTCTTCGCAAGTTGCTTAGTAGTACCAACCACATAGTAGGTAAAAAGAAAATGCAAAACACGAAAATGGAATAAGACCAATTATTATAAAACAGATGCTTATATTTACATTTGATAGTTAAGTACAACTCGAACTAGCTTTAGCAATTTTATATACCTATCATTCAATATTCAATACTATGACTTGTTATATTCCAAGAATAAAAATGTAAGAAATCCTTTCTATTAATATAGCTCACATAGCCAAAGTAATAACAATTTAAATATATGCAGTATTATAGTCCTACGGCCCATGTACAGGGTGTCCCATTTTTGATGATCTTACGGGGTATCTCACTTACGAGTAAAGATAGAGAGTTGCGGTTTTCGCAATACTGTGCTACTTTTTTGTGAAAAGAACGATGGTACAAACAATTTTTTCATAGTCCGCTTTATTTCTGAGATACAGGGCGAAATGGAAAATAATGCATTTTGGGACCCCCCTCGTATCTCCGTTATCCTTTAACATATCGCAAAGCTAAAAACGTGCTCTCATACGCTTTTTTACGTAGAATCCAGTGGCGTATTCAGTTTTTTGCAGTGAGCTGTCAATTTTTAGCTATAAATCAAACTAGTATTTTTTTAATGGAACATCTTGTATATTTTTCATTCATTTGATTGGAAATTTTATAAGCTTTACAAAAATATATAATACATGATATGTATTTCACAAAATGTATCTCTATACGACACTCTTGATGAGTATAGTATAAGTATTGTCTTTTAAACAACGGTATAAGTATTAGTAGGCAGAGATTATTAGAACAATGGAATGGTCATTTCTTATTGGCAAGACCTGTCAGTGGCAAAATTTATATTTTCTGTGTAATATCGTATTTTTTTACGTTGGCTGAAAATGAAAATTGTCAATATTTTGAAAAATGTGACATGTTGGTCTCCTTTATACAGAGCAATGAAAACTTCCGTGAAGCTTATCAGCTATATTTCAATAAGTTTGTTTGAATATTTATTTACCTTGTGACTTATTTGGATTTATATTTTTAAATATCATTTTAGTTTATAGATATTCCGAAAGCCGACAACCTGGCCATTTAATGTTTTCCGAAATAAAGAGCATGAAACGTTTCTCCGGCCCTTACCAAATCGTATAATAAGGAAAATCGGGGTAAGGACGGAGGCAACGTTCTTTGTTCTACCAATTTTTTCTCTATACAATTTTCATTTTAAGCCATCGCAAAAAATACAATATTACACAGAAAATATAAATTTTGACACTGACAGGTCTTGCCAATAAGAAATGGTCGTTCCATTTTTCTAATAATCTCTGCCTACTAATACTTATACCGTTGTTTAAAAGACAATACTTATACTATATTCATCAAGAGTGTCGTATAGACACATTTGGTGAAATTATGAATTTTATTAGGCTTATTATCTAAAATACATATCATGTATTATATATTTTTATAAAGCTTATGAAATTACCAATGAAACGAAAGAAAAATATACAGGGTGTTCCATTAAAAAAAAATACAAGTTTGATTTATAGCTAAAAATTGACAGCTCACAGCATTCTACGTAAAAAACTGTATAAGAGCAATTTTTTAGCTTTGCGATATGTTAAAGGATAACGGAGATACGGGGAAAGTCCTAAAATGCAATATTTTCAATTTTGTCCTGTATCTCAGAAACGAAGCGGGCTATGAAAATTGTGTTAATACCATCATTATTTTCACAAAAAAAAGTAAACGGATCGTCTAAAATACGGTGAAATCCTAGCTGTTGGAAATGCGGGGTTATTCTTTGGATGCATTTTCCCTTGTTGAGTGTTTCGAGTTTTAATGGATTTTTGGATGAGTTAACTTATATTATACACTAAAATCGATTAATAGAGAGCAACCAAAAGCCATAAGTTAATAATTTGGCGAAATAAATATCTTGGTTAGAAAATAAGTAGTTTTATTTATTAGCATGTTTAATAACTTAGGAATGATTAAATCGCTGAAAACGTCAGTATAAATAACTAACCGAACGTTATATTATAATTGATTATAACGTATCGGAACCGGTTCAAATGAGTAAGTCAAATAAGTAGATACTAAGTACCACACTTGGACGACTAATCAAAACTAACCTATCTGTTCGGGCTAGTCCGTACATCTTAATTAATTTGTCAACCCTGCCCTACTTACACTTGGCACCCCCGATCGATGGCTTCAACCCTGAGAGGTGGATTGACAGCCGACAACTGAAGAGGACTCTCCCAGAATGGAGACAAACCATTTTGCAATTACAGTCCGCTCTTTTTGTAAATTTAGCTTGTAAAGGCATTTAAAATAAAAACTATTAACCAGAAAATCAAGTGTTAGTCTTTGACCACACATTTTGGTCACATCGAGCCTGATGTTTTGAAGAGAGAAGAAAAATTGGACAGTTTTCCATAAACGCCGCCTGAATTAGATGGTCGTTGCTCGCCGCCATTCGCCGCAGAGTTACCATACATCGACAGAAGAAATTAATCAAGTAAGTCCGTTCCGTTATCCATTAATTCTTAACACATATATCTGAATCATTTTTATACTGGTGTATAACTGTTCAAAGGTTTCATAATATCATAATTTACGAAGTAAATATTTCGTGTATGAATTAAGGGAAGGGGGTTGGCCGCCATAGCCGCACAATTCTTTATTCCTGTTTCGTTTCCCGCCAATTCGCGGACATTTTATTCTTACTATTTACTATTGTTTTCGTTTGGTGCATTTTCGCACGGAGATCTATATTTTAATACATACTGGAGTTTACTCGTTAAGTTCGTGGAGCTTCAATACTTCAATAAATACATTAAAACGTGAAGTTTGATGAGCTTAGGTAAGCTTGGGGTAAGAGTAAGGCCCTAAATATCATTTCTAGAGGCAGCTAGAGCCAAAATCCATAAACACAAGTTACAGGTTTGAGCGAGAGCAACAGACAGGTTTGTATATATATTAATACCTACAATATTAAACTTTGTGTTGTATATTTAGTTAAATAAATAAGTGTTTGTGTTTTATTACCTTACCCTCTTATATTGTTTAATTTTATTTATCACTATGGCGTCTCAGGAAGAGATTAAAAAGTGTAAACAAAAAAGAGGTGCTATAAAAGGGTCCTTGACAAGATTTAATAACTACTTAAGTGGATTTTTAGACAATCCAGACTATATTGAGTTAAATACTCGTTATGAAAATATCTTAAATTGTTTAGACAATTTTGAAATTTATCAATCTAAATTGGAAGAGCTTGTTGATGATCCTTCAGATCATGAACAAGAGATAAGTTCATTTGAAAAGTGTTATTTCCCTCTAGTTGCTAAGGCAAAATTTCTTTTGAATGATTATCTCATAAGCGTAAATCAGCCAATGGTACCACAACCGGCTGCAACCAATGTAGATCCATTAGCAAACGTAAGATTACCTCCTTTAAATTTACCTAGTTTTGATGGCAATATAAACAAATGGCTGCAATTTCATGATACGTTTAAATCGTTGATTCACAAAAATGCTAGCTTACAGCCTATTCAAAAAATGTATTATCTTTTATCTTGTTTAAAAGGCGAAGCCTTACAACCTATCCAATCATTGCAAGTAAGTGATACAAATTACATTACTGCTTGGAATATCATTTGTGATCGATATAAAAATCCAAGAATTATAATTAACAATCATTTAAAAGGAATTTTTGACATTCCTAGTTTAAAAAAGGAAACAAAGGAAGGTCTCCGGACTTTATTGGATGAACTACAAAAGAATATTCGTTGTTTAGAAAGTCTGCAACAGCCCGTTAATCACTGGGACACAATGATAATTTATATCGTTTCATCAAAATTTGATTCACGTACGCGCCGTGAGTGGGAAAACTCCCTTACTGACAGCAGCGCCTTACCTTCATATGCTGATCTAATAAAGTTCTTGACGCAACGTTGCCAAATCTTAGAGATGATTGATCTTAACAATACTAATAAAACTGAGAAATCTCATAATGAAAGAGGATTCAAAAGCTTGGTTAATTTATCACAGGAAAATCCCAAAACTTGTAGTTTTTGCAAAGGTAATCATCTAATATATTACTGTCAACAATTTCTTAAACTTTCCACGGATAAAAGATTAATTGAAGTTAGAAAATTGCATCTTTGCACTAAATGTTTGCGTGCAGGTCATGCTAATAAAGATTGCACAAGCAGTGAGTGTAGGAAATGCCATAAAAATCATAACACCCTATTGCATTTGATTCAGCAAAGTAATGACAATAATGAAAATCAAAAGAATTCTCAGTCATATACTGCAGCTGAAAATATTTCTAACGACAATATGAATAACCAAAATTCTCGTCAATCTTTCGAAAATAAAAATCCTGATTCTGATTCAAGTGTAACTACTTTATTCAATAGAGATCGATACAATTATACTCTCCTTTCAACCGCAAATGTTACAATTAATGACAAGGATGGATTGCCGATTAAGTGTCGTGCGCTTTTAGATTCTGGCAGTCAGTCCAATTATATAACTACAAATTTAACCGATAAGCTAGGACTTAAAAGGCATAACGTTAATATTCCGGTTAGCGGCATAGGAAAAAATTTGACTCATATTAAGTATTCGACAAAAACTCGAATATTTTCGACGGTAAGTGATTACAATATTGAGTTAAACTTTTTAATTCTAGATAAAATTACCGAAAATATACCCGCGATGACGTTGGATCGCGACGTTATCAACTTTCCAAAAAATATCCAGCTAGCGGATAATGATTTTAATGTCTCTAAACCGATAGATTTGCTTTTAGGAGCTGGAGTTTTTTGGTCGCTACTCAATCCAGCTCAAATTTCTTTAGGGAATAGAATGCCTCTTCTTCAAAATACTACCTTAGGTTGGATAATATCTGGACAGATAAATACATTAACTATGAAATCAACATCTTGCCATTTTAACGTAACTAATGCAGAACTAGATACAAAATTAGAAAGGTTTTGGAAAATCGAAGAGTGTATACCCGCGTCTAAGCAAACTAAAGAAGAATTAGAATGCGAAGTTAATTTTATAAATACAACAACACGTAATTCAGATGGAAAATTTGTTGTTAGTTTACCGATTAGGGACAATATTTCAAAATTAGGCGAATCAAAAGAGAATGCATTAAAACAATTTTATAATCTTGAAAAAAGACTAAGTAAAAACCGTGATTTGAAAAATCATTATCACAGTTTTATGCAGGAATACATTGACCTAGGTCACATGTCTCTCATAAGCAATTCAAATAACAATTCAGTAATGACATATTATTTGCCTCACCACCCGGTTGTAAAGAATTCTAGTTTGACTACGAAATGCCGAGTTGTATATAATGCTTCTTGCAAGACAACTGCAGAATTATCGCTTAACGATGTTTTAAAGGTAGGACCTACGATCCAAGACGATCTTTTTGCCATAGTTAGTCGGTTTCGTTGTTACAATTATGTCTTTACATCGGACGTAGAGAAAATGTATCGGATGGTTAATATTATCGAATGTCATCGTGACCTCCAACGCATATTTTGGAGATTTGATAAGTCAGAAGAGGTTCGCGAATACAAATTAAATACCGTTACATATGGGACCGCGCCTGCCTCTTTTTTGGCTGTACGTGCCCTTCATGAAATAGCGTATATCAACATGGATAAACATCCTGACGCGTGTCAAAAAATATTAAAAGATTTTTATGTTGATGATCTAATAAGCGGTGCTTCAACTATAGATGAAGCTAAACATTTAAAAAATACCATCATGAGACTTCTTAGTACTGCTGGTTTTAAATTGCGGAAATGGGCATCTAATCATAAGGATGTGCTCGAGTTTGAAGATAAGGAAAACGAAGCGCTACCATTTTTTATCACGGACGATAAAACTATTAAAACTTTAGGTTTAACATGGCAACCCAGTGACGACATTTTGAATTATTCCGTGAATTTTCATAAACCCCTTCCTAACAAGATAACAAAACGGTTGATTTTATCCGTAATATCGCAAATTTTTGATCCGCTCGGACTAATTGGCCCAGTCATAGCTCATGCTAAATTAATCTTACAGCAATTATGGAAAGAAAAGTTAGGTTGGGATGAGTCTGTACCTACGAATTTATCTACTGCATTTGTTGATTTCTATAAACAACTTGTAAACTTAAATAGCATCAGAATTCCTCGTCATGCTGTTTTGCCTGATTCGATAGAAATTTTCTTACACGGCTTTTGCGACGCATCTAGTTCAGCTTATGGAGCGTGCATATTTCTGGTGTCTAAGAGTTTGAAAGGTGAACATTTTTCTCAACTTCGTTGTGCGAAGTCTAGAGTAGCTCCACTAAAAACTATATCACTCCCTAGGCTTGAGTTATGTGGCGCGCTTCTATTAGCTAATTTAGCCAAAAAGGTTTTGAATTCTATCACTTTAAAAATAATTAACACATTTTATTGGACGGATTCTACCATTGTTCTTGCGTGGTTAGCTTCTGAATCCAGCAATTTGAAGACATTCGTGGCTAATCGTGTGTCAAAGATTCAGAACATAACGAATATAGAAAATTGGAATCATGTTAAGTCGTCTGACAACCCGGCGGATATTATCTCACGCGGTTTAAATCCGTCAGATTTACAAACTTCAAAGTTATGGTGGTCGGGCCCAAATTGGTTATTAAAGGAATCATCCAATTGGCCAAAGTTAAATGAACTCGATATGGAAAATATACTTGAGAAACGAAGCATTAAAACTTTAAATTTCTTTTCAACTGCTGAGAATTTCGACTTATTAAGCAGATACTCATCTTTTTCCAAATTACAAAGAATAACAGGATATTGTCTTAGATTTCTAAAAAATTGTCAAAACAAAAGCTTAAAACAAATAGGTCCTCTCTCGATTCCTGAATTAAATAACGCTTTAAATGTTTTAGTGCGTATTGTTCAACATCAAGATTTTATGAAGGATATTTCTATCTTAAAAAATTCGAAATGTTTATCAAGGAAAAGCAAAATTCTATCATTAGATCCTTTTTTGGAAAATGATTTGCTCAGGGTAGGCGGTAGACTCAAAAATTCAAATTTACGGTATGAACAAAAACACCCTTTGTTGCTCTCTAATAAAAGTTGCTTCACTAAGTTACTTATTAAATTTGAGCATGAGAGACTACTGCATGCTTCACCTCGAACTGTACTCTGTAGTTTGCGCGATAAATTTTGGATTTTACGGGGGAGAAGCACTGTTAGAGATATCATCCGAAAGTGTGTTTGTTGTTTCAAGGTAAATCCAGCTACTTTCGCTCCAAAAATGGGAGACTTGCCAATTGAACGAGTCACGCCGTCTCCGCCCTTTCAAAAGGTGGGTTTAGATTTTGCAGGGCCATACTTTATAAAGGACGGGAAATCACGTAATCGTACTCTGCTTAAGGTATATATATGCGTGTTTGTCTGCTTCTCAACCAAGGCAGTTCATTTGGAACTTGCTGATGACCTCTCTACTGAAGCATTCTTGAACTCATTAAAGCGATTTGTATCAAGGCGAGGTTTACCGTCCGATATTTATTCGGACAACGGCACCAATTTTGTCGGCGCGGCAAATAAGCTTCACGAACTGCACGAGGTGCTCCAAGTACTTCAAAATTCACGTGTGAACTCTTATTTGAATGAACAAAATATTCAGTGGCACTTCATACCACCTAGGGCTCCACACTTTGGTGGATTGTGGGAAGCTTGTGTCAAATCCTGTAAATATCACTTGAAAAGGGTTGTGGGAGGGGCTAATTTGACTTTTGAACAGTTGTATACTGTACTGATTCAGATAGAAGCTATCCTGAATTCCCGTCCTTTAACCCCTCTATCCGATAACGTTGATGATCTTGAACCCTTAACGCCTTCCCACTTCCTAATCGGACGAAAACTAACGGCTTTGCCCCAACGTGATGTCGAAGAAATCCCAGAGACGCGGCTGCGACATTTTGAAAGGTTGCAGCAACTAGTGCAACATTTTTGGTCTCGATGGCACCGCGAGTATTTAGGAAGCCTCCAAACCCGGTCAAAATGGAAGAGTTCAGCAGGCGATGACTTGAGACCTGGTCTAATGGTGTTGGTGAAGGAAGACCATTTACCTCCATTACAATGGTGCATTGGCAGAATAATGGAAATTCATCCCGGTACCGACGGCATTGTTCGTGTCGTTACAGTAAGAACATCCAGTGGAACTTGTCGGCGCCCGTTTAGCAAGGTATGCCCATTACCAGTCTAGCATGGACAATCCAAGGCGTTGAAAACTGACTCACGAGTTTTCAAGGGGGGCGGTATGTTCGGGCTAGTCCGTACATCTTAATTAATTTGTCAACCCTGCCCTACTTACACTTGGCACCACCGATCGATGGCTTCAACCCTGAGAGGTGGAT
The DNA here is from genome assembly GCA_016904865.1 of Pissodes strobi. Taxonomy (NCBI): domain Eukaryota; kingdom Metazoa; phylum Arthropoda; class Insecta; order Coleoptera; family Curculionidae; genus Pissodes; species Pissodes strobi. Next base: position 21,330 of record JAEQML010050665.1, on the reverse strand, counting down.
TGACAGCCGACAACTGAAGAGGACTCTCCCAGAACACCAGAATGGAGACGAACCATTTTGCAATTACAGTCCGCTCTTTTTGTAAATTTAGCTTGTAAAGGCATTTAAAATAAAAACTATTAACCAGAAAATCAAGTGTTAGTCTTTGACCACACACTATCTATTAAAATTTATTATAACGTACATATCGTAACCCGGTCAAATGACTAAAATACGTTGAAACTAAGTGAAACTAACCGTAAGTTGATTCAACGACTAACCAAAACTAACCAAATCTATTAAAATTGATTATAACGTATCGTAGCCGGTTCAAATGACTAAAATAAGTTGATACTAAGTGAAACTACCCGAAAGTTGTTTGAACGACTAACCAAAACTTACCAAATCTATTAAAATTTCTCATAACGTATCGGAACCGGTTCAAATGACTAAAATAAGTTAAGACTATGCCAAACTAACCGAAAGTTGCTTCAACGACTAACCAAATCTATTAAAATTGATTATAACGTATCGGAACCGGCTTAAATAAGTAGAATAAGTTGAGACTAAGCAAAACTAACCAAAAGTTAGTTTTGCTTGTGTGTCTCTGTCCGTCACACGACTTTTCTCTAATACCGTTAAGACGATTTCTACCAAAATGGGTATTTAGAAGTTTCGGGACAATATCTCCAGACGTTTTATAAGTTTTTTTCTTTAACCTTACAATTAAGGATAGTCTATATAAAACAAAATATAAAAAAATTGGTTTTCACAAAAACGGCCTAAACGGTTTTCATTAGATTTTCTATATGTTTACAATTTAGTAGGCAAATAATACGTTTTTCTGTGAAATATCGGTGAAGTCCTTTTACTCTTGAGAAAAAGAACAAAATCGAATTTCTCGAAAATAGCTCCAACGATTTCCTTCAAAGTGTGTACTTATTTACCAACTATAGTAAGGAAAATAGTATGCACTTGTTTGTTTTCCTAGGAAAAATAAGATACAGCCACTTTACTAGTGATAATATTGGCCTTCCAATTTTTTTTTTAATTCCAATAAGCTAGAAATTAGTACCGTTTATATAAGAATTTTTCAAATCATCAGTATCTTTCAAATTCACAGATATCCGTTTTGATGCGTTTTCAGCATATGGACTTTAGTTTTAATATTAAAACCATTCTAAATAATAATGTCCTGTTGAATCCTATCATATCAAAATACTCCGCTATATTAACGCTGCCAGATATTTCATTAACGTGCAAAATTATCTATTAATATAGTACATAAAAAGGTAGGCATTCATAATTACAAATAAAAAAAGTCACGAGTATTCACAGTACGGTTCCGATGCGTTATAATAAACTTTAATAGATTTGGTTAATTTTGGTTAGTCGTTCAAAGAACTCTCGGTTAGTTTCACTTAGTATCAACTTATTTTAGTCATTTTCCCGATTACGATACGTTATAATTTTAATAGGTTTGGTTAGTTGTCTAGTCAACTTTCGGTTAGTTTCACTTCGTCTCAACTTATTTTAGTCATTTGAACCGGTTCCCATACGTTATAATTAATTTTAATAAATTTGGTTAGTTCAGGTTAGTCGTCCAATTCATATTCGGTTAGTTTCACTTAGTCCCAACTTATTTGAGCCGGTTCCGATACGTTATAATCAATTTTAATAGATTTAGTTACTTTAGGTTAGTGTTGGTTAGTTTCACTTAGTCTCAACTTATTTTACTTATTTGAGCCGGTTCCGATACGTTATAATGAATTTTAATAGATTTGGTTAGTTTGGGTTAGTCGTATAATAAACTTTTGGTTAGTTTCACTTAGTATCAACTTATTTTACTTATTTGAGCCCGTACCTATACTTTATAATCAATTTTAATAGACTCGGTTAATTTGGGTTAGTCGTCCAATCAACTTTCGGTTAGTGTCACTTATTCTCAACTTATTTTACTTATTTGAGCCGGTTTCGATAATCAATTTTTCATAAACCTTATCGTGACGCGGGCGCGGTCTTAAAAAATTACTCTCATGAAACCACAGAAATATTCACTTCAAAAAAAGTTCAGCTAACCGGCCTTCCATACTATTTTCTTAATAAGATATTAAATCAGTCAAAATGCAGTAAGCGCGCTCATGGAATTTTGGCTACGACGTGGATTGAAGATCACCCAGCGCGTTTGATCAATATACATGGTGACGGTTGAGAGTTTGGATTTTGGTTATTTATTATTCTTGTGCCCCTATCATGTAGTTACGTATAGTGCCCCAAGCGAGTGAACCTTAACGACGACTGGGGGGCAGAGGACTAGCACGTAAAAAAATCTTGCCTTCTCATAGGCGCACGAGGTTATTCTTACCATATTATTATTGATAATATTCATTAGTTTAAGACGTCAAAATGAATTACGTTTTTTATATTACAGTCTTATAGTACAAAATATGTCATATAGGTAATAATAATATCTAATTTTTATAATAAGGCTAGCATTCTATGATATTTGTTATATGTATTACATAAATATGTTGTAGTAATAAGTAGAGTTCGTTTCCCGAAGATTTTGTATCTACATCATCGATGACGTTCGCTTAACTTGGAAAAAAAACGGTTTATCGTAGCTAATCCATATCCTCTAGCGTTCAATTTTTGTATTTAAAGTTAGGCTATATTGAAGCAAGCATGTTCCAAAAAGCTCTTTATAGCACGTTCAGAATTGTTTTGAAATAAAAATTTTAATTTAGAATAGACTTCAGAGGTATCAGAAAATATAGAAATTGGTTAACCGCGTATAATAAGAATCACCAAATGCAAGAAAAATATAAGAATGGTTAACAACCCTCAAAGATATCATCAAATTAAGGGTCTGGCAACATATAGGTTCTGTCGATTTTGCAAATTTTCTTTTTTTTTTTTCGCTAGAAAAAGGGGTGTTCTATAGAGTAAAGCCAAAAAAATCGGAGGATCCGCCACATTTGAGCCGAAAAAATATCCGCGTTTTGAGCCTAAATTGCCCTATAAGTGCAAACTTCCACTACGACTTTCCCAGGTGTAACGTAAAAATATTGAAATAGTAACGTGAAAATAATGAAATTTTAGTAACCGACACCGGGGGCCTGGCACAGTGTTTCCAAAAGTTGCACATTTTCTTATGGTTATTTTTTATGGCAGAGGCACACACACTAAAGGCAGATCCTATGGCGCTCGACGAGCGGTGTGTGTGTGCGAAGATGTTGATTGACACGGCTCTTGAATAATTGTATAGGTTGTAATTAGTGGGAAACATATGTCCTGGGAGCGAACTCCACAGTGATGCAGTGCGCCAGATAAAGGAGTTCTTGTAAACCGATGTTCTAGGTGTTTCTAGTTGTACGACGAACTGGTGCGCTCTTGCCGTCTGTCGTGACTGTCTGACAGGAGTTGCCAGGGGCGGGATGAGGTGGGCCAATTTCTGGTAACATCTGCCATGAAAGTATCTGTAAAACAGAGACATCTCGGCAACATGTCTGCGGTGTTCCACACTATCCAGATTCCGGGTCAACTCCGGATCGTCGACACACACAGCTCTCTTCTGAATTGAATCCAGCAGCTTTAGGGTGTGCGGTGCGGCAGCCCAGATATGTGAGAAATATTCTAAGCACGGTCTTATTTGCGCTTTGTAGAGCAAGAGCAACTGCTGCGGTGTATAGAGTTTTTTGTTGCGAAATAGCGCACCAAGCTTCTGGGAGGCTGACTTTGCGGTGTTAGCAACGTGGTCATGCCAGGACATATTGCTGTTGACCGAGACACCCAGCAGTCCGATTGACGAGGATGAAGGAATGGTCGATCCTGCCATTATGATGTCAGCGGTGATGAGTCTCAGTCGCTGGTAAGGGTTTTTCTGATCTAAAGTGTGAGACAAGGGTACTGTCATCTGCAAAACTGTAAACAGGATGAGGAACAGAGTTGGTTAAAGTATTGCGCCTTGAGGCACGCCCGCGTTGATGGTGATGTGTCCGAGATGTGTCCATCAACTGCAACGTGCAGAGATCGGTTCTTTAGGAAACTGGCAAGCCAGCTGCAGAGAGGCTGGCAGTCCGAAGGACGGCAGTTTGTTGAACAGTCCGTCATGCCAAACTCTGTCGAATATGCCTTTGAAATATCCATCGCAATCGCTTGAGACTCTCCGTAGTTTTCAATTGCTCTACTCCATATATGAGTGACATAGGCCAATATATCTCCTGTCGATCTCTCTTTGCGAAAGTCGTATTGATTATCGCTGATTATTCTGTTGTTCTCGAGGTACTTGAGTAGTTGCTGATTGACTACAAATTCCATGACTTTGGAGATTATTGGAAGCAAGGCAATTGGGCGATAGTTTGGGGGCGTGGTTTTCTTGCCTTTTTTTGGAACAGATTGCACTCGAGCGACTTTCCAAGAGGACGGGTAAACCCCTTTTCCGTAAGACAGAGAAAAAAGCCTGGAAAAAACGGGTGTTAGTTCGTTGGCGCAGTTCTTTAGCACGATGGCAGGTATTCCGTCCGGTCCTGATGCCTTTTGCGTATCTAGTTCTTTAAGGATTTTGCGAATATCACGGTGAGAAAACTTGACTTCTGCCATGGTAGTGTTGATGTTCGGTATGGTGGGAAGAGTCTTGCCTTGGGGGACGTCTAAGGTAGAGTGCGATGAAAACATTTTGGCGAGCATGTTTGCTTTTTCCTTGGCCGTAGTCGCCGTGATGCCACGTTTGTCCGTCAAAGGTGGGAGAGACATTTTTGTAAAGTTGTTACTTACTGCCTTTGCTACCGACCAGAAATTCCTGGAACCACTGGGGCATTGCAAAAGTTTATTCCTGATCCTTTGATTGTGTTTGTCCTTAGTTTCGTCGATCACACGCTTGCACTCGTTTCTCGCTTCGATAAAATAATTGCCATTTTTAGCGGTCTGATTTTGCTGCCAGTACTTGTAGGCTTGTTGTTTCCTACCTACAGCTCTTTCGCATCTTCTGTCGAACCACGGCTTTCCTTTTGATGGTAGCTTGATGGAATTTGGGATGTATGCTTCCATTCCTGAGGAAATTACTTGCGTGATGTCTTCGCAGCAGACTGACGGGTCGTCAGTGCCAAAGCAGACGTCGAGCCAAGGAAAATCTAGGTAGAACTCCCTTAGATCGTCCCAGTTTGCAGAATTGTAATGCCAGATTTTGCGAGGCAATGGTGGATCCTTCTGTATGGGTGGCAATTCACAAACCGTTGTAATAAGTTTGTGGTCGGAAGTACCTAATGGCGGATCAACTGTAACCTTGTACTGGCCAGGAGTGATGGTCAGAAAAAGATTCAGGAGGGCGGCGAATCCGACCCTCTCTGAGATTCGAGTTGGTTCATCTACAAGTTGAGTAAGCCCGCAGCTGATAGCAAATGCTTAAGCTTCTCTACCTTCGTTGTCGGTCTTGTTGTGATGTTTGAGCCAGTTGGTGTTGTAGGCATTGAAGTCTCCCAGAACGATTATTTCTGAACTGGGGTGATTGACCTGTATTGAGTCAAAAGTGGTAGATAGTGTTGAAAAAAAGCTTTGGTAGGCTCTATCGCTCGGAGAGCGATAGATGTTCGGTTCGAGTGTTTCCTCGCGGTGACATGAAAGGCCACTTCGGACAAAAAGGCATAGTCCGAACTTATATCTAAATCGGGTATGTAAGTCGTAACCAGGATAGGGGTAGTTCACTGTTGTTGTAAAACATACTTGTGTTTCTGTAAGGACTAGTATGTGTGGTCTATTTGCTTGTAGATGTTGGTGTACCGAATTTATGTTTGTATTTAGGCCTCTTATGTTGCAGAAATCTATTCTAAATTGGTTCGGTATCTTTGCTGTCTGTGAAATGCGGAATGAAGGACTCCCAGGGCCACCCAGCGCCCGGAGATCCGAATGGCCGGGGAGTTTACTTCCGGAATATTTTGATCCTGGAAGCACCATCATGCCCATATATTCCTACTGTGGAACCCGTGACCACAAGCGCGGAAGCGGAACGTGATTTGGGAAAACCACTTAACGCTTCCCAATTCTGGTGGGGTGGTTTTTCACCGGACGATGCGAGTAGGCTTATGCATCTACCACCTAGGGCCGCTTCCACTCGAAGTATCGGCCTCAGACTCATTCCTTTGGCGGTCCCTAGTCTGACAGGGGTAAAAATGGTGTTTGTTGGATCACTCCCCAGTGATCAGCTTCAGACTTTGTACTTTCTCCTCCTCCAGGACGATGGGATTTGATAGGCCACATCCTGTGGCAACTCGGAATGGTGGGGGCGTCACTCCCCGTAATCAAACTGCTCTCACCAGTTTGACGTTCCTGCCAGCCAATACAATGCAGCCCCTCTTGTCACAAACTGTCATTGATCGGCTCCAGACTTTGTACTTTGGTGTTCTCCAGCCTGGGGGAGGACGATGAGATTTGATGCGCCATATCACATGGCAACTCGGAATGGCGGGGGCGTCACTCCCCGTAATCAAACTCCTCTCACCAGTTTGACGTTCCTGCCAACAGTGTTTGTTTACTATTTAAGTATTGTCACGACTAACAACCATCCGAACGATTTTGTGCTACCCTATAGAACTAGCCGCCGCCGCCGCCGCGCCGTGCCCCTCGCTTCTTTGTCTGTATGACTCATCGCCCGGCCGGTCGCGAAGTTTCAGGATCGCTGGACTGGAATTATCTCGATGGCCTCGTCGAGATCATATAGAGTGGCCTCGGAATACTTCCCGAATATTCGTGATAGATTTGAGATTATATATAAGCAGACCTAAGGCGAATGTTGGGCAGTTCAGTTCAGTTAATCATTGAGTGTTGAATAGATATTAGTTGTAAAGTTATAAGAGTAGTTTAAAGTGTTAAATTGTATACAGTGATAGTGAATAAAGAGAGTATTAGTTGAAAATAGTCAAGTTGTAATTTTGTTAAGAACCCACGGGAAAAACGTAACAGTATATTTAATATAAAACTTCACGCATGACCCTCAGCTCGCTTCGGTCGCTCCGGGGGCGCAACCGAACAAAACTAACCCAAGGCATGCCGGAAATCAAAAAAAAAAAAAAAAAAAAATTTGTCAGTCGAAAATGCAAATATTTTTTAGTTTCTTTTTCTTCATTTGGGCATGTCTTGGGTTAGTTTGGGTAAGGTTTGTTTGGTTGCGCCCCCGGAGCGAGCGGAGGGCCATGTATGAAGTGAGATATTTAACGAATATATACATACAAAGGAATAGTGTAATTGAATGTCTCTTTTATTCCGATTAATGAATGCAAATGCACATTAAAAAATCGGCCAAGCAGCCACGTTTACCAAAAGGGCCTATACGGCGGGCCATGATATCATTATGGCAGGATCGACCCTCCCTTCATCTTCATACAATCGGACTACTGGGTGTCTTGGTCAACAGAAATATGTCCTGGCATGACCACGTTGCTAACATCGCAAAATCAACCTCCCAGAAGCTTGGTACGCTATTTCGCAACAAAAACTCTATACACCGTAGCAGTTGATCTTGCTCTACAAAGCGCAAATAAGACTGTGCTTGGAATATTGTTCACACATATGGGGTGCCGCACCAGAGGACACCCTAAAGCTACTGGATTCCGTTCAGAAGAGAATTGTGAGTCTTGTCGGCGGAGTTGACCCGGAATCTGGATAGTCTGAAACACCGCAAACATGTGGCCGAGAAGTCTCTGTTTTACAGGTACTTTTACGGCAGATGTTCCCAGGATTTGACCCGCTTTATCCCACCCCTGCCAGACAGTCACGATAGACGGCAAAAGCGCACCGGTTCGTCGTACAACTGTAAACACCTAGAACATCGCTTTACAAGAACTCCTTTGTCTGACGCACCGAATCACTGTGGAACTCACTCCCAGGACGCATATTCGGATGTAACAGGCAAGATGTCTATTCGGCTATGCCGAACATTTCTTCATATGTGACGTGCACGATAGCATTTAGTCGGATGTCGTGATTGTTACATAGAATCAACAAATAAGTTTTCAATTATTTAAACACTTTATGCATTGACCTCCGCTCGCTTCGCTCGCTACGGGGGCTCAACAAACAGAAACTAACCAAGTGCTAACCAACTAATTTAACTCAAAATTTTTATTTTATTTTTTTATTTTGGGTTAGTTTTGGCTAGTTTCTGTTTTTCAGCCCCCGTAGCGAGCGAAGCGAGCGGAGGTCCATGCATGAAATGTTTAAATAATTGAAGACTTATTTGTTGATTTTAAGTATCAGTCACGACATCCGACTAAATGCTACCGTGCACGTCACATATGAAGAAACGTTCGGCATTGCCGAATGGACATCTTGCCTGTTACATCCGAATATGCTCCCAGGACATCTGCTTCCCCCTAATTAACTATTCAAGAACCGTGTCAATCAACATCTTCGCACACAAACCGCTCGTCGAGCACCATAGGATCTCCCTTTAGTGTGTGTGTTACTGCCATAAAACAAAATCATTCACCTAAATAAAAAAAAGAGTAGAGACACTTATAGCACAGCTTATTCACTACCAGCTAGTCATATCTATCGAAATCGGAAAGTTGGAGTGTGGGGCACTGCGCCTACCTGGAAGTGCCCTGAGTGGTTCAGTTCCAGGGTTGAATTTAAAATGAATTTTCGCTTCAAAATGCACGACAAATTCGTCCCAAGCCTCGACTATCGCCCTAAAAAGTCTGGATATTTCGGATTTTTATACAATTTTGCCTTTTAAAACAGCTTTTAAACGGATTTTAGACGATAAAAAGCATATTTTAAATTCAACGAACTGTCAAAAGTATTATTCAGATGCCCATACGTTTAAAACAATATTGAATCATGATCCTCTTCTAAAATTTGCAAAATTTGGTTAGTGACTTTCCCAAATCAAAGGATGCCGCCGTAAGATGACTAGCTGGTAGTGAATAAGCTGTGCTTATAGCGCACCATTTTTCCAATGAATTTTGCTAACGAAACTACAGTAATCGTCTGGCAACAGTGTGTCTTCTTAAAAATCTCTGCTTGGGCCATTGTGACACTTGACAGTAAAAAGGGGGATGGATATTTACATGTAAAATTTAATTTTGTTTAATGGGGCTATGAGTGGCTTTAAATTAGGACCGGAACAAAACGGAGACCTCTCGTTCGACGCAAATGTCTCCTAGTTAATATTTTCATCATAAAATTGATTTTCAAATGTGTTTTGTCTATATTTGTAGTGCTTTTGTGAAGTGATGCTGAAAATTTGTGTCAAAACTTGAACTTTGAGGGCATTTTTTCGGCTCAAATGTAGCGGATCCTCCGATTTTTTTGGCTTAAACTACTCTATACTCTAGACACCCCCTTTCTAGTGAAAAAGGAGAATTTGCAAAATCGACAAAACCTATATATCACCAGACCCTACAAACCAAATAATATAAATATCGACACAGTTCGGCAATTTTCACGCCAATGGCTAAAGCAAGTCGCTACTGAAATTTTAAAATATGTAAAAAAAGTTAAATGTTTGTCTAGGGTCAAAGTGTATTTAATATATCCTGCCACCAATCAGGAAACTGCCTCTCCACTAAAAATCAAGTAAACGTCGCACTGTTGCCCGTTGTCGCGTATTTTAAATAGCTTGAAGGCGAATAAAATATACACAGTATACTTATTCCGGATTTGCCTGTGTAAATAAACTAGTAAATAATAGAAGACAGTAGTATTAAGGAAAATAACAAAATTAAGTATTCAAGTAGGAATTTTAAATATGTAGATTCAACTAGACAGAAAATAAATTAGGATTATTGGAAAAAAATGTGGCAACATCTAAATATGCGAGAACATTTTTTGCCCGCATTCTTTTCATACAGGTTCTTTTATTTGGCAAACAGTAGGAGGTGTCAGCTGGCTTGGTAGCGGTGGGGGTGACCGTAACAGGGTTGAAAATATAGAAAAAAAATCGTGACCTGAAATCATTTCAGGAAACACGAAACTTTTATGCAGAAAAGGTCATGTTAAATAATGAACATTGGACATTGTCAGCTGGTCGGCGGGCGGTGGATTTATTGTCAGCTGAGGGTCCAAATTGGTCAAAAATGCGAATCATAGAAACGATATCAAGAATTATTAAACTTAAACCTAATGCTAATATTTATAGTGTGATTTGCGAAAAAATCTGTCAGCTGCATGTATGTGGGTGGAAAAGTTGTCAGCCTAAAAATGTGAGAGTTAGGTATCCGGTTATATAATATGCAAGTTAGCCCTGTTTCTTAATAGTTTGTATCTTTTGTAGTTTCTATAATATATACCTATTACGTTTGGTTTACTAATTATAAGCTTAAGTTATGACAAATTGAGTAACTTTTTATTTCTACATTTTTTATTCCATAAACATGATACCTTGAATAATATGGTGCTTAATTTAAGTTTTGAGTTTGGAGATTTTACTTTTAGTTTTATATATTTAAGAAAAGCTTAATTAAGAGCCCTAATTAAGTTTTTTTCTAATATTTCATTAAAATCCTGTAACATATTAAGTCATAGTTACTGAGTTACCTTAGAAACTATTCATGTAACCCAGGGCCGGACTGGGCCCCCCGAGGGGCCCTTACATACTGAGGACCTCCACAAATCTTGGATTTAAAAATTTTATAACAATAAAATTTGTTTGTGTACTAAACTACCAACTGCAATAATGATTTTCAAAAATATGTATTCTAATAGTGGAAATTTGTTTTTCAAATGGAAAAATAAAATTATCAATATATTTTTACTAACTGAAAGGGCGTCCACTTTTTTCTTTGCCCCGAGCCCCCACAATTCTGCGCCCGGCCCTGTGTAACATACAATACGAAGTACTTACATAAATAAATAGGTACCTGTTTTTTTTAATTTATAAAAAATATGATGTTTTTATTTTCAATAAAATTATACCTGGGTTTCTATTTTCTATGATGATTTATGCATCATTTAGTTTTTAGTTCACTTTAAGCGGATATATTTGGAAATCTTAACTGACACGTAAATTATTTAGGTAATAGGGGTGCTTTTAGAAAACAATTTTTGCTAACAAATGGAAAAAGCCTTTTGCCTAAATTATATATTATTATTATTTTACTGGATCACAATTTCATATTTTTATGTAAATAAATAATATAATTTCGCATAACTGAAAAATGTAATTAATAATTTAAATAAATATTGCATTACTAATTAAATAGAATTGTATATTGGGCAATAATTAATTGAAAATCCAATCAGATTATTATTGATTTAACTTTTTCATCCTGCGAGTGCTCCACGCATATTTTTTACGTTACCACATTATCAAGAACAAAACCAAGAATTTTGAAATTTGGGCAGCTGCTAATATTATAGTGAGATTTACGGAAAAAATTGTCAGCTGCATGTATGTGGGTGGAAAAGTTGTCACCTGGGCGATAAAGGTACGATGCGTAGGTGCGCCGAAAGGCAGCGCGCGCGACCTTAACTGAATCAGCTGACAACTTTTCCACTCACATACATGCAGCTGACAGTTTTTTTCGTAATCTGACTATAAATATTAGCATCCACCAAAGTTTCATAATTCCTGATATCGTTTCTATGATTCGCATTTGGACCCCGAGCTGACAATTAATCCACCGCCCGCCGACCAGCTGACAATGTTCATTATTTAACATAACCTTTTCTGCATAAAAGTTTCGTGTTTCCTGAAATGATTTCAGGTCACGATTTTTTTTCTGTGCCTTCGACCCTTTCACGGCCACCTCCACCGTTACCTAGCCAGCTGACACCTCATACGTAACTACATGATAGGGGTACAATCGAATGTTGATGTAACGGAACTTCTTGAAATCGTTGCACAAATTTACGCGGGCCGTATAGGACTATTATTTTAAATGATCATATTATTATTTAATGGTAATCATAGTTCACATTTATTTTCAGCTTAATTCGAGCATATTAGCAATTTTATAAAGTAGATATGTTCATTTGACACTGAGATTGCACGAACCGATTTCTGCAATGAGCTCTATTTGTTCCTCGGAACGGCGAGTATTTTCCAGTTCTTTTAGGTTTTTCAGGTTCTTTAGGGTCTCACTAAATTAGCACTTATGCAGTTTATATTCCGAGGTCACAGCCCAAACGGCCTTATTCAAAAAATCTTAATACATGAGATATATATCTATCTACCTATCTATATCTATCTATTAATGCCCTGATATCCTAATAAAGTGGCCTGCACCAAAGCAAAGAAAGCTATTTGAATAATTCATAGCGTGAGAATTTCACAAACAATTCTTGTTTAGATTGAATTTTAGGATATTTATTTAGCATATTGTTCTCATAAAATTGTACGTTTTTTTTCTAGCAGATTAACCCAATTATAACATGATATATGCATCAAAACGGTTACCAACACTGTTAGTTTTAGCATGAAAAAAAGCTTGTGATGTTTATTAAAGTTCCTTATTATGACTGCTTTTTTTGTAATCTTAACACACTAATACTGAACAAATGCATATACACAAACTAAAACACCAGAAATGCACACTAAACTAGGACTTAATTTTAAACACAAGTTGAGCAAAAAATGTTGTAATCAAATTATAGTCGTTTTAAAGTTAATATCATTTTTATAACGCAGCTGGGTTGCATACCAACCAATGAAATCTAAGGTACTTAAAGTGTTGAAGGAGCTTCAGATTCTACATCTATGTTTATGAAAACTGTAGCTAACATTTAGAATAATAAATAAGCACAGGCCCTCTTAATAGAGTGCAGAAACTTTCAGGAGCGCAAACCAAGATCTTTATCGCCGAGCCTGATAGCAATAGGAAAGAATGGCTCCTGATGACAGACAGGCAGTCTCTGAGCACCCTGGTAGGTCATTATAGGTCACTGTAATCTAAGAACAGATGAGCCTTGAGGAGAGCGCCACCTGCCGAGGGTGCGGAGAGAAGGATGAAATTCCTCTACATTATCTGGGCAGATGCGCGACAAGAGAGGCACATCGGCATTTGGGTCGGCAATATTGCAGGAAAGGAGACTGTATGCCTGCAACAGAGAGGAATATTGACCTTCGTCAGAAACTCAGGAAGACTGGAGGTGGAGTGGGTGGTTGAGGGGAGATCTGGAACAGGCTGCAAGGGTCCACTGGGCCTACGGACAAGGCTCTTTGGCCTACCCTCAACTATTACTACTAGAACAATAATTATGATATCACCAAAAAAAGTTTTTTTAATATTAGGTAAGGCCACAAAATAAAACATATTAATACACAAAACGGAAAGAATATTATCTTATATTAACAAGGCATCCGTCTCATAAAGTTGCAGATACTCACCTAAGCCTAGCCTGCCGTATTCCTTTCTTCCAATTGCATATACTTTACCATCTACAGACAGTCCTAAAGTATGATGCTGGCCCCCCGATATATGTTCCCATTTAAACTTCGAAAAGTCTGTACTCTTCTTAGGCAGGTATTCAGGCTCCGTTATGTCCAAACCTAGAAACATATTTATTAGAGATGATAGCACCGATACTAAGTATTAGACAGCAACATACAATATTAGTTCTTAAAATTACGTTTCCATTATTGTTCCTTCTTTGGAGTTGGCGCGGAATCTGGATAGTCTGGAACATCGCAGACATGTAGCCGAGATGTACCTGTTTTACAGATACTTTAAGGGCAGATGTTCCCAGGATTTAGCCCGCCTCATCCCGCCCCTGGCAACTCCTGTCAGATGGCAAGAGCGCACCAGTTCGTCGTACAACTGGAAACACCTAGAACATCGCTTTACAAGAACTCCTTTGTCTGGCGCACTGCATCACTGTGGAAGTCACTTCCAGGACATCTGTTTCCCCCTAATTACAACCTACAACTATCCAACAACCGTGTCAATCAACATCTTCACACACACCGCTCGTCGAGGGCTATAAGATCTCCCTTTAGTGTGTGTCACTGCCATAAAAAAAGATAATAAGAAAGTTTGGCAATAATTTTCATCTCCTGATGATGCGAGGATGGTTAGCGAAACGCGGCGTCGAGGGTAAAAATTATATTTCTGTATTGTAAAAAAAACTGTGTTGTAATAATTTTAGGGTAATAATTCACTTACAATATCTAAAAATAATTATGAAGAAAACTTACAGATATTTAAAATAAGTGGTTGAAAATACTGGAAATAAGCAGACATTTTTTAAAAATCATACTGTAACGGAATTTATGATTATTCTGCTACACTAAAAATTCAGTTCAATTACGAATGATTTTCGATATTTGGGATTTCAGTTGCCAGTGACATCTATTCACGATGTTAGGAATACTAGTACGCTGTTTTATACCTAAAATTTGTGGATTTGTTTCACTGTAGATTACTGTATCTAATAGCGACATCTATTCGCGAATGGGTTTATTTCGTGTGGTTGGCTGTTTTACGAAGCGCAGTACGCTATTATTTTATATCTACGGTTCATAAACTTAATTTACTATAGATTGCTATATTTAATATTGGGTATTTCTATAGCTTCACGCTACGTGATATATAGCAGTAATCACATAATATAAATTAGCCAATAATACAACGCAAGCAGAATTTGTAGAACGTTTTAAATTTTGAAAGCGAAGTCATTTAACTTGTGTCCAGACGTTTGACGGGTAAGTGCTAGTTTTTAGTCTTAAAATATTTTATTCATCTCGCAGAATATTTAACTAATTCTTTTATTTTTAAATACATAATTAATATTCGTTCATTCGAATAAGACTAAACGAATCAGTCTTATTCGACTTAAACAAGAAATTAGCATTCTTATATTACATTTTTATCTTAATTATTGTCGTGACCGTTGGGTAAGGATACCAATTTATTGGTGAATAATTGCGTCTGTCATTACTCAAATTCGTGTAATTTGAAAGAGGGTTAGTTCAGATTTACGGAGAACGTAATTATTTCATCGTTTAGTGGTTACGCACATTATTTTACGTATTTCCATTCAAATAGAACAGTATTATTTGAGTGAATTCTCCGAGTAGATTCTATACATTCCTGCAAAGGTAGTAAATTGAATTTTCAGTACAATTTCTCCGAATTTTCCCTCATAGTATTGCTGGTTTTAATATATTTTTTTCAAGCTCATTTATTTAAATTTTCAGTTTATTTGTTACATCAAATATATAATTATTAGCACTTGCCCTGTCTCGTCTCAACACTGATGTACCGACATTCTTTGCATTTATGAGAGGTTAATCTCACATATGTAAAAGTATGTTTTTTATCTTTTATCTAAATTTCTATCTCGATGCGAGATAGTGATTATCTTATCTTTATCTTTAAGTAATTGAGGCGTGATTACGCTCAATTATCGTTTGTGTGCCAAGGGCAGAAATAAAAAAGTAATAGCAATTACTTATTTTGAGTTATAAGACTCGTTATTAGAGGTTGTAGCTTTATTTTTCTATTTATTATCAAATTTAAGCTATTTTTTATTTAGAGTCACTGAATTGGAACGTAATTCCATAATTTTCTTTTAAATTTTAAATTTCAGTGACTATTTCTTTTGAATTTCATATCTTAAAGTAAAGAAAAGAATATCTTGAGTATCAGTAGTGATTTATAATTTTGCTCAACTTAACATTGTAATTTAAGTTTCTGATTATATCTGCTTTAACCAGTAAATTTTCAATTTGTTGATTGCTTCCTCATGTATTTCACAGTGTCACTGATGTTTCCCTGAATATTATTTAATTAGCGATATACATTGGTCTAAGACTAGGTTCTTTTCTCTTGCATGTATTCAACATTGGCTGGAAGAAAACATCGTGCTTGGCAAGTAGCAGGTGTTCGTCTACTTGATGTACACGTGTTCTGAGGGATTCGATACGTCAGGAACCTAGGAAGTCCTCGATAAGACCAAGAGACAATTAACTTGGGAACAGGCAGAAGCGGTTCCAGTAGAGGTCCCAATACGATCGCATGGTTACAGAATAGTTGGGCAAGCTAACTATTAGCCAATCAGAAGATAAACATATTGTAAAGACCAATAATAACGCTTTATTCATTCCTTTTTTTTTAATCTGTCACAATTAATTTAAATTCTCATTACTAAGTAAATTTATTCATAAAATTTATTTCATATAATATATAATAAATTATATTTGCCAATTGAATATATAGATTTCAATTTTTCAAATTTCATCAATCGTATTTGTAATTTAATTGTGTACATAATATTTTGTTTTTTAAATATATTTCTTTAACTTATCGCAACATAGAGGTCTGCGAGACATTGCGAATTATAAGGACAAATTTCTGATATTCTTATCTTTATATTTATTTATATTTAAGTGTTCATATTCAGTTCGCATTGTCTCTAGGAACTCTGGCGCCCACGATATACAAAAAATCTGTGCTAATAAGAGAACGTCGACCGACGCCTAAGGGAAATAAAAACGAGTCTCATGCATACAAATTGACGCCCAACTGTTCAATTTCATTACAATGCCCAACATCTTTATACAGGGGGTCTGCTAATTAATGGTAAACAGTAAAACCACAAATTCCCTCAGTAAATATCTTAAAATTTCATCAAACTTACATATGTTCAAGGGTCAAGACAGAGGATGACAAAGTTACAATTTTGTTCTTGTTTTTTTTTTTAAGAATATTTTTACAACTACAAATACTTCAAAACATTTTGATTATCAGAGCTTTTTTTTGAGGCGAGGAATTCAAATCTTTAATCTACAATCAAATATCTTATTGTAGATAGACTTTGTAATGTAAAATCATCTATTTATTTTCCTACAATTTAGTTTTTAATAGCAAAAGTCTGGCAAATGGTTACTCCTAGCGACATTTACAAAGTATACCCTTCTTACGTACAAAAACTGGAAGGTATTTGTATACAAAATAAAAGTACACTAAGGCGCAAAATAGTTATGAGATCTTAAAGACCCAACAAATGTCGTAGGTGGCGCCCTCTGCATGTAACAGCAAAACTGCGAAAATTTGATTTCTTCGCCTTAAAAAAAACTCTGATTCCCAATTCTTCAAATATTAAAAAATAAAGAAATATATTTAACTAAAATTGTAGCTTTTGAACATCGGTAAGTTTGGTTAACACCATTTGGAGTTTGCTCTGCTATGACAATAGCCTAGTAAAATTCGCTGATCTTTATAGAACATAAGCTGGTAGCAATGATTAGTCCATCCATGGTTCAATCAGATTAATGATCAGGCAACATTTGCCTGATCATTAATCTGATTGTACCATGGATGGACTAGATATAATGGTGCTTTTCACGATGAGAGACTAGTTAAGTTAAGCTTGATTTAAGTTAAAAAATACGTTGACTATTAAAGCCCCTGAATGGGTACATGTCATCCAAATTAAATGACAAGCATTTTAAATATTGTCGCTCAACATATTCAGATCCTGTCCACCTCTACATACACATTATAGTCAGAGGGTACCATATACTAAAGTAGCATAGATTAAGTTAAGACTTAATCAATGAATTAAAAAGGCAAGTCATACTAGAATTGTGCCAAAAGTAAGGTGACGACCTGATAACACAAGGCCTTCTGGGTTGATTAGACTTATCTATATTATCAGTAAAAGTTAGCTTTTAATAATAATGCCCAAATTTTTGACTGACTCACAGTCAGAGAGCAGAAAATCATTTAAAGCATAGTCGTCATTGTTTTGCCTTTTTCAACATTCAGTGGTAGCCTGTTCCTATCGCACTAGATGTCGTTCTTATTAGTTATACTTTTCAAAAGTTTTAAGTCATTCCCAAACAACTAGGTTTGGAATTGTACTTATTATTAGTCTTACTGTATTTGTGATATGCAAGTATTGTTAAAGATTTATATCTAAAGCGAGCACGGGTATTGTCGACATTAAGTACCACGGCTTTTGCAACAAAATTGCGCTAGACGGCTAGAATGATAGTGTCAAAAAAGGTGTTGGATGAACCACATTTGGGCCGAAAAATCCCCCAAAGTTCGAGTTTTAAAGTTAATTTGGTAGACTAGACTTACACTACTACTTTCCCATGTGAAAATAAGATATTTTTGCAGCTGACGCGGAGGTCTCGGTTCAAGGTTGCTAAACGTTGCGCATTTTCTGATTGAGAAGCAACACAAAATGATCACTTACAGAATTAAACTGTTCAAATAGACAATTTAAAGAAGGTAGAACGTGTCCAGGCGTTATTTGGACGAATTCGACCAAATAGTTTCCGTGGGCGCCCTTAACTCGGCTTTAGGTAACTGCAACTAATCGCAACAAGTACGCTACATTTCATACATCCACTCTCTCCCGGAGCAAAACGAATAGAAACTAAACCAAATTAGTGTAGGTAGAAAATCTGTTGAATAAAATTTTCATTATTTTTTGTTGGTGTACCCCCTGGAGTCGCTAGACGACTCTAAACAGATAAGAGGCACATTGATTGGTATAATTTGGGTTAGTTTTTCTTGGTTATTATATTTCATCTCATGCATGGGTTTTTGCTCGCTCCGAGGGCGCAACCAACAAAAACTAACCCAAATTATAACAAAAATCTAAAAATTGTTCAAACAAAAATTACTACCTGCATTTACGGGCGCGTTATGCTTCTTGAAATTAGCATTGTTTTGCCTGATCGTCCAGAGACTGTAAATGATCTTTAAATGCCTTTGGGAGTTATACAGTGAACAGTGTATGACAATATCAAAATAAATCGGTTAGGTTTAACTTAAGGTTCCAATGTTTTATTAAAGAGAAATATATCTAGACCCAGAGTATTGATATGCTATGCGGGTCTTACAATAAACATTTACTTACATAAGAGAAAAATTAGAGAAAAAAATATATACAAGAAGATTAATAACAATAATACATCAATTATCACATAGCTAAAAAACATCACACAAATATGTTAAGGAAATATCAATCATAGCAATTCATTAAGATATCTCTTGAGGGATGAAATGTACAATTCTCAATGTTTTCAGTTGCTGCATAAGATTATTGTACTGTCTTAGGCCATCTGAGAGAATACTTTTAGCACCAGTTGATGTACGTATGTCTGAGGTTATAAAGTGGGTATTATTGCGGGTTTAACTATAATGAATGTCATTTTATGACACAAATTCTAATGATGAATGGATTCTATGTAGAGAATGATTATGGATAAAAACGCATGACTGATATGTGGACAGAGATTGAATATCCAAGATTCTATTTGGTCGATATAATAGATGGGTCGAATACTGAAATGGATGATTAAATATTTAGCTCGATTTTGTAAAACTTTTAAAGGTTTTAACCTTTGCTCCACATCAGTGTCAAATATGAAAGATGTGAGCCAATTAGTGAATGATAAAGTGCTTTTCTGTGAAAAATTTGGAGGTAATTGGCAACTCGGCCAAGAACTCCAACAGCAGGAGTATTTTTTTTTACATAAGTGGTTAATGTGCTGTTTCCAACTGAGCTTGGAATCTATATGCAATCCAAGATATTTAATGCTGTCTGATTTGGCTAACGGTATATTTCCAATATTTATTTGCATCCGATTCCATTCTGTATTTTTTGATATGACCAAAAAAATTTATTTTTCACTATTCAAAGTTAGTTTGTAGAACTTCAACCACTCAAGAATTTGTTTTAAGTCACTCTCTATAATTAGTTTAGTCTCTACATGATCTCTTCCATAATACACAATGCACGTATCATCAGCATATAACTGCAAATGTCCGGTGAGAGGTAACTGTCCTACAGAGTTAATATATGCCAAGAACAATGTAGGTCCCAGGATAGATCCTTGAGGAACACCATTCACTATATCAGCCATACTACTCACTGCATCCCTACAGTCACAACTTGAGTACGACCACTTAAATAATCCCTGAACCATAACAAGGCAGTACCAGTTATTCCAGTATCTTCCAATGTAGATAGTAAAACAGAAAGATCCACAGTACCAAAGGCTTTTTTAAGATCTAGCGAAACGAGTACCCAATTAATACCTTTATCAATTTGGCATAATAGGTTGGTAATCATATCTGTAACAGCTGGTGTTGTACTGCTTCCATTACGAAATCCATACTGTGCACTATACCAGAAGCTTTTCTGGTTAAGGTCGGAAACAAGTCTTCTATTAATACATTTCTCCATAACCTTAGATATAGAGCTCAATAATGATAACTATTAGTACATGTTTTGACACCTTTTTTGTATAAGGGCAGAACTTTAGCGGTTTTCAATCCACTTGGAACAGATCCCGTAGTAAAGATTTATTAATTTAGCAAGAATGATTGACATTTCTTCTTTAAATTGTTTTAACATATCACCTGAAACACGATCTGTTCCACATGCCTTCCTTGGTTTTAACTCGGAAATTAATTGTTTAACTTCTTCAGGAATCAGGAGTAGTATGTTCCCAATTATGCATATAATGATGGTTCAATATAGGGGATTTTACAGCTCGATTGTGGTATTTTTTCCGCCAAAGATCCGCCAATTTCAGTGAAATAAGTATTAAATATGTTTGCAATACCCTTATAATCCTCCGTAACAACATTATTTATATGAAGTTTGGAAACTAAAGTATGTTGTTTACTTGTTTTATTTTGTAACAGTGAATTTATTACTGATCATATTCGTTTTGGATTTCCAGCAGCGCCTGCAATCTGATTTTCATAATATTCATTTTTGGTTTGTTTAATTGCCTTTTAAAGTTTTTTGAAGATTTTTATATTCATTATGGATTACTGCACTATTAGGAAATAATTTATGCCTCTTATAGCTTATATCTCGCTGTTTTATTAGGTTGTGTAAGTGAATATTGAACCAAGGCGCAGTTTTATTCCTAAAACGACTTTAACAGTTCTCTGTGTAATGTTATTTTGAAATGTTCTAACAATTTGATCACATAGAAGACTTGGAACATGCCACAAGGAGTTTGCAATATGTTGGAAATCTATTTTGCAAGATGGTTCATTTAAGCTGGTAAAAGTGTAATAAGATTGTTTTTTGGGCGGAATAAATTGTTTCATTTGGACCATTTGTATTCTGTGATCACTTAACGAGTATTCAACAACAGCTAATTTCTTGGTGTGGCAACAATTCCTTGAAATTACATAATCAATCAATGTTTTTGAGTTGCCTTGCACTCTAGTTGGTTTCGTTTTATTTAGGTTAATATAATTTAGTGATTCAATCAAATAGCTGAGCGAATTTGTATGGATATCATTAGTATCCAAGTAGTTGATAGTCAAATATCCCAGTATTACTGTGTTTTTGTTAAGTTTGTTCATTTCTTCCATCTTATTCTCCAAAATATCCAAAAATATGTTTTTGTTGAAGTCTTGAGGTCTATATATT
>MU189934.1:2260-47399 GCA_016904865.1 Pissodes strobi | reverse complement strand
ATTTTCTTCTTTTTAGTGAATTTAAATAAAAGCTTGTTTTTAAAAATTTATTTTATACTTTTATTTATTTTTTACTTTTTAGTAGGTATTATGGTATAGCAAAATCACAAATTTAGTAAATATTATATTTTTATTTATAAAACTTAGATTCGTAGTATATAATAAAAGCCATTTTTAATCAGCCATTTTGAATTTTCAATATCTGATAAAAAATTATATTCGTTGTCCCTAAAAGCCCCCTAATACCAATTTTAAACCAAATCGGACATTCTTTAAGTAGTGCCTTCACCACTAACCCTTAAAGGGAGGTGGGAAGTGTAAGCAACACCACTGTCTTCATAAAAATAAATAATGGCAACACCATAGTTTTATATTTTCATTTGAACTACAAACGCATCCCAAATTTGAACCCAAAATCGGCCATGTTGAATCCGCCATTTTAAATTTTCAAAATCTGATACAAAATTCAAATTCCTTGTCCCAAAAAAAACCCATATACCAATTTTAAACGAAATCGGACATACTTTAAGTAGTGCCCCCTACCCTCCCCTTGAAAGAGAGGGGGGAGTGTAAGCAAGACAATAGTTTTATATTGCCATTTGAACTACAAACGCATACCAAATTTGAAGCCAATGGATATGTAGAAGTCAGCTAAAATTGACTTGCAACATTTAACCCAATATCGGCCATGTTGAATCCGCCATTTTGAATTTTTAAAATCTGATAGAAAATTCATATTCCTTGTCCCCAAAAGCCCCCATATACCAATTTTAAACGAAATCGGACATACTTTAAGTAGTGCTCCCTCCCCTACCCCCGAAAGGGGGGGAGGTGTAAACTTAACAACATTATAATATTGTATTGTCATCGGAACTATAAACGTGTACCAAATTTCAAGTTAATCGGACATTTAGAAGTAGTTCTAATTCAGCTTGCAAGATTGGATTACAGACAGATCCACAGGTGAAAGTAAATAAAAGCTTGTAATAAAAGATTTATGCCATATCAAATTTGCTAATAGTTATTTATGTATTAAGGGCATTATGAAGATGTTTATGCTTCCGAGGGCAACAATCTTACAAAGCCGAGGGCCTTTGGCCCGAGGGTTTGTAAGTTGCCCGAGGGTATAGACAACAAGTAATGCCCGTGGTACATACAACATTTTATGTCCTACTCGAAAACATGTCCTACTTCAAGCTAAATTAAAAAAATATCAAAATCACGAAAGGTTTTTTACTTATATAGTTGCTAAATAAACAAAGGTAATTGTTGTGCTGTCAAAGTCAAAACTGAAATTTATATAAAATAATGGATTTTCCGTTGATTCCGGATAGAATTGCTGTGAATGCTGCCAAAGCTTTGGATAATCTTGTCCCAAAGAAGTCTAAAGACGTCTATGATAAAGAATATAAAAGGTTTGGGGATTGGATGAATTGCAAAATATTGCAAGCTAGGCCAGTATCTAAAGCAAGCATCCAAAGGATATGAAGCGAAGAAATCGAAAATTTTGACTCGAGAAGAAGTGCTGAAATTCATCCGTGAAGCTCCCAATGTAACCTTTTTGATGTTCAAAGTGGCTCTGTTATTTGGTGTATTTGGTGGGTGCCGCCGCCAAGAGCTAGTTAATATTGTTACGTTTTTCCCGTGGGTTCTTAACAGAATTAAAACTCTGGTATTTTCAGCTAATACTCTCTTTATTCACTACCACTGTATACACTTTAACACTCTAAACTACTCTTATAACTTTACAACTAATATCTATTCAACACTCAATGATTAACTGAACTGAACTGACTAACATTCGCCTTAGATCTGCTTATATATAATCTCAAATCTATCACGAATATTCGGGAAGTATTCCGAGGCCACTCTATATGATCTCGACGAGGCCATCGAGATAATTCCAGCGATCCTGAAACTTCGCGGCCGGCCGGGCGATGATTCATACAGACAGAGACGCGAGCGGCACGGCGCGGCGGCTACTTCTATAGGGTAGCACAAAAACGTTTGGATGATTGTTAGTCGTGACAATATGTTGGTTGAACATATAGAGGATAGAGGATCCGTAGTAATAGTTAATATTCCCGAAACAAAGACTGATAAAAAGCGTGTCATCACAATTATTGATGAGAAGGAGATGGATTGTTTGAAGCTACTGAGAACTTATTGGTCTTTACGCCCGACGAACTGCAACATCAATAGATTCTTTTTGTGTTACCGTAACGGTCTTTGTTTTCACAGTCAGTTGAGAAGAACACCATAGGCAAGATTCCTTCCATTATTGCAAAATACCTAGGTCTAAGCGATGCGGACAAATATACTGGTCATTGCTTACGCAGAACCTCTGCAACTTTGTTGACGGACGCGGGGGCCAACATGATCACATTGAAAAGACATGGTGGCTGGAAAAGTTCAGCTGTGGCTGAGGGATCTTTGGAAGACAGTATGTCTTCTAAAAACAACATTTCGAAATTGATAGCTGGAGTACCATCAACATCTGAAAACGTTCAATTATCGTCAATTTCTGTTAGTGAACATCACGAAATAATGGAAAACATTGACTTATCAAAAGCCGGTAAATTCGTTTTTACTGGGTCTTTTCATAACTGTTCATTTACGATAAATGATAAATAAGTTTTTTCGTTAATAAAAACTTGTTACTTTAATTTTTCCTATTTATTTCTCTTAATGCCCGAGGGCATTAGAAACTTCCTTAATAAGGGTATTGTATACCATTTAAAGTGTCTGGTAACTATGGTATTATGAAATAATAATATTCGAGTAGGACATAAAAAAAATTAGGTGCCGTTTTTTTTGTCGGTGAGTTTATAACAACAGCAACCTGCTAAATAAGTGATTACGGGTATGTCATCACTGACAATGTCTACATCATTTTAGGATTTAATGGATGGTTTTCTTCAATTTCGTCAGGGATGTTAATATTTTCGCAAAACTGCTTAATTTGAATGTTGCCAAAGGTACGCGATTTTAGAGTTAGTAATGACTGAATTCTGAGCCTTTTTTCTGATTCATATAACTGCCTTACCGAAATATGATATTGTCCACCCAGAATTTGCCGATAGCGGCCAAACCTATTTTCTAGATCATCGGTCTGAAATTTACCTAATAAGACATAATTTATTTTAAGTTCACTGAAATAACTCCTTTCATTCCATACAATCTGTGGCTTAAAGCGTATGAGCTTGAGTAGTTAATTTATTAGAAAAAGTTTTAGTTTTCCAATTTTCTAGACAGTTTAACATTTAACTTAAAAACAGAATTTTTTTTATCGGAAAGGAAAGTTCCTGCCATTAGGGGCTTTGATATTCGTCATTTAAACGTTTCCCTTAAAGGGGAGTTTTTACATTTATGATTTTCCACCACCGAACTATTATATTTACAAAGTCAGCAGTGTTTGTCAATTTATCAATTTTAGACCCGAATTGAATTAACGGTTGTCGTTGATTGTTCTTCGGGCTTATATTACGAAAAGGTTAGAAACTTTAAGAGCCAAAAAAAAACGTTTTATTTTTCCATATTAGTAAGAAATTAAACAAAAATTTTAAAGTTAGAGAATAGCCACTTTTAATTTTATTATTTTATAGTGTTTTAATTGGTGAAGCATTTTAAAAGATTAAAAAGCAGCTGCTTTTTCAACACCACTGTTAAAATCGGTATAATATAATGTTTGGTCTGGCTTTGAATTAAGCCAGTTATTTCTTATACACTTAAGCAAATGTACAGAATCAAATAAATAAAAGAAGGACACGTTTTATCCGTAGGGTGACGACAAACATTGCTTAAACTTTTCTTGTTAGAAAAATGTCTCATAGCTTTAGTGTTTACAGCATTATTCTCACACTGATAACATAAAATATCTTGCAGCCAATTTCCTGTAACTTAGATATAGCTGCCTTAATTAATGAGAAAACGAGAATGTAGCCAATTTTGGAGGTAGGACTAATATGCAGTATGCACAGCTTCCATTCGGATTCGTACACGTGAGTGGGCGCAGATGGGGCCCTCCTCTGCGACCCTTATTGGTTTATTGTGGCTTACATCTGTGGTTTCCACTAGGCCAGAGGCTCGATCCTTTTGATGAAGTCGATTAGCTTTCTGGGGTGGACAGTTTTCAAATCTACAAGTGTAATTTGAGAAGTTCCAAACACTGCTTGTCTGGTTCTTTCCATTGCTGGACAGTGGCATAAAACATGCTCCATTGTTTCTTCGTCCTCCAAGCACAAGCGGCATTCCGATTCCTCGGAAAGCCCTATCTTATTCATGTGGCTACCTAGCCGACAATGGTCAGTGTACATGCTAACTACAGCCTGTACCTGCTGTCGGCCAAGTTGAAGAAGTTGTCTAGTTCTCACTCGTGATGACAGATACACTGCCATATTTGAATGAGTTAGACCCTGTAACTATCTCCATTTGTCCACAAATTGCTGTTCTGTTCACCTGGAGAGGGCTTTTTTAGCTGTGCTGTAAGCTCTTCCCAGTAGTTTGGTCCTATGAAGGCCGTTGCGGCCGCCTGCTTCGCAAGAGCATCAGCTCTTTCGTTGCCTTCATATCCTGTATGTCCAGGTATCCAGATCAGTGCAAGTTTATTTTCTCTACCTAGTTTAGTGAGCCGTCATAGGCATGGTAATAGTTAGTTTTGGTAGGCATAACTTCTGATGGTAAACCCAACACACTGCCCCGCTCATTGACGTTTTTTCGCCTGTTGGGCACCTTGATGATTGCCTGCGGATTGTTGATCACCACCTATGTCACTTTATACGTAGCCCATCTGGCCTCCTTTCCAGTAATATTTGGAGAGGCGGTAGATTTAGAAGACACCGGTGTAGTGCCGAAGTGTAGTGCCGAAGTCGACACTAATTACCAGACACGCTTGTCCTTGTAAGGTGGATAATTGATTCTCGCGGAGCTCTGTAAGCTCCTAGAGTAGCAAGCTACCGCTCGATATGTTATCATTAGTCTTATGACCGCATTATACATCCAGTGCATTTGTTTGGGATGTATGCCCCATGTTTTGCCACAAATGCGTCTGCAGGTCTATAGTGACAGTTTCGCTTTTGCGGCAATGTTATCCAGATGCGCATTCCGGTTAAATGTTTTATCTAGACTAATTCCCATTCGCAAATGGAATAGTTTCTCCTTTGAGTGAAGGTAATCTTAGGTTTTCCAGCCTTTTCTTCCCTGTGTACCTTACTATAAGTTTTTGTGCGGGTTCACAGATAGTTGTTCCTTTTCACACCAGTCATAGACCACGGTTGGCACCTCTTGAAGATCCTCTGAGATAGTTCTTTGCGAGTTGTTTCTTATAAGTATTACTAGATCATCCGCGTATGCTCGCACCTCTACATTCCACAGCGAGAGCACCGCTAGAAGACCATCCATCAGGCAAGAGCACAGAAGGGGCGACAAAACCCCACACTGCGGACATCCCCTAACAACCCTGAATCTGTAGCCCTCCTCCTGTAGGGCTGTTGTGGCTATGCTGCAATTTAACATACTCCTGATCCAGTTCCTTGTCTATGGTTCAACCTCTCTGTCAGCTAATGCTGTGTCTAAGGACTTTGGTAATGTAGTATTATTAAATGCTCCTTCAATGTCAAAGACCACACCCACCGCGATACTCTTGTCCTTTAACGCTTGTGCTATGTTCCTGACAAGGTTGACAATTTCCTTTAAGCTAGACATAATGCTTGATGTCATAAATAGAAAAGCCGAATTTACTAAACAAGCATTGTTGCAAGCAGTCCCAACAATATTTCCTGCTTTGTGATCAAGAAATGGTTTAATGTGGATTTCGTACATTAATACTATTACCATAATAGATAAAGCAACATATTACATATTTTTCATGTTCTGACAATAACTTAAACAGTTAAGATAAATAAGAAGGCATCTCGTTTTAGTCAATGAAGTTATAAACTAACAGTTATAGTTTCGCCGGTTTGTGAATCCGTTCCAGTAGAACAATTTATTATATATTCTTTGGTAAAATGTAACACATATCCTACTAAATTTGGATGGAGTAAAATTTTCCCTGTGAATAGCCTTTACCCATATATTGGACATGGCTCCATCCGTTAGAAAACGAAACGTGTGTACTTTCGGCCTATATTTGTAATTTCCACGACATCCTATACCACAACAGGAATATGGCATTTTAAGTACATCCGCAACACCGGAAGAGCTCACCAAAACATAAGAATATCACAGTTATCCCATAAATCTTTAATTTTTAAATAAGACACAAGCACAAAGGAAAGAAATTAACCTCTTCGCTTGCGTACGGGTGCCCTCTGAACTAGTGAAGGGACTATTCGAATACAAATAATCGAAGTATTCGATTCTGGCTTGCATTCGAATGCATTCGATTCTCAACGAAGGATTCGAATACCAGAAATATTCGAATGCGCTAACAAAGAATTAATCGTCCCTCGAATGCTGGTTGAATCGAAACGAAATATGAATCGGCACAATTCGCGTCAAATGCGATTATAATATAGCTTGTTCGATTATGCTGGTCTGCCGTCTGAGCAACACATTAATAGCGGGCCTTGTTTTGTATTATGGTGAACAATAATCGAAAACGCTATACTGTAAAAAGTATAAAATAGAGTAAAACTATTAATTAAACAATTACTGTGGTAGTTTTTTAATTGTTGAATATTTTTCTTCTGTAGTAAACATATTATTAATTTTAAATGCGGTAATCGGCAGATCTGACATACATATTTTTGCAATATGCAGAAGATAAGGAGGAGTTTTGGGAATTCAAATTTAAATTATTAAAAAGTGATGATTTTAGTAAATATTTAATAAACTTTTACATAATATCTAAACAAAACAACTTTTAACTAATATTTTATTTTTTAATCGTGAATGCTTTCGCTAATCTTTGTAAAAGATTTTGCTGTTATGCTTAAATGTATCAAGAATTAAGACTTCAAGATGAAACAATCCAGAATCAGACAATTTGTAAATTTGAATTCGAGAACGAGACTTCGAAGTGACTCGAAATCTCGAGAGGTTGAATCAATTGAAACATTTGGGATATCGCGACTAATTCTAATAAGTCGATTCTTTGTATTCGAATAATCATTCGATTCTCAAAAGTATTCGAATTCAAGATATTCGATTCTAAAAATCATTCGATTTTCCCTTCACTACTCTGAACGACGTAAAGTAAACTAGTGCAAATGCACTTGTTATTGGGTAAAGCCGTATATACCTCGCTGTGTCTACGTAACGTGGCTCTATTGTCCAGAGCCGAGTCCTTGTTTTAATCGGTGTAATTGCATTACCCTGCCCGTGACATCTCCGGAAAGCTGATCAAAAATGCTTTTCAGCGCTACCAAAATTAATGAGATTTAAGTAAGAAATGTTAGCAAAATTTTAAGAAAACATTTTATAACTGGCCTTTATAAAATTTGACAGAAAAAAAAACGTAAGTGATGAAAAAGGATGCCAAGGCTAAACTAATAGTAGAAGAGCTAGCGGTCAAATCGACTAAGGTGTTTTAACAAGGCTAGAAATTTGTTAGCAGATGACTAAATACTACTTAATGAGAATGGTATTGACCTGTCACGCCATATCGTGTTGCTTCATTGATAAACTAATTTTTCAAAATGTAAAAAAAACAAAAAATTATGTTGTTTCCACAAAGCTATAATTTTAATATGTTCTCAAATTCGTACCTCTGAAATTAAAAAACAATTGACAGGCGATTTCGATGGTTGCATCTCCGTGCCACTCCCTATGTCTTATGTATTTATTATGGTGCTTTTACAAATACAATACATAATACATTTCCTTGGCAAAAATATTTTCTGCAGGTGTATTGAAGTGTTGAACTAGAAAATTATAATGGACACAAAAAATACTTCATCGCCGAAATTTTTTAATTTTCAAATGAAAGAAAGAATAACAGTAAAAACAAGATTTAAAAAGACTTCAACAAAAGGATATTAAAACTAAATAAAAATTTAAAACATCTACTTCAGCCGACTTCATGAGAGTTAAAAAGTCGTCCGTAATACGTGACGACTAAATTTGATTCAATATCCAGGAAAAATGCGGATGGTTTTCAATCATGTAAAATGGTATTTTTTAAAGGTTTTTACACCATGCTGAGGCGCCATTTTCTGAATCTGCAGGAAGTTTGCTGTAAGTAAAATGATTTTAAAGGTACCTACTAAAATGTTCCATTATTAAACATTCGATTCAGACGTGGGACGTGGATACATAGGGTGGCCCCTTAGTGTCCCTTTATTTACAGAAATAATTAAAAATGTTAGATACAAAAATTGTAGGATATGTTGTGGCGCATATGGTAAAAATATTTGCAATTATACAGGGTGCTTAATAAAAACCTGGCGTGCGTTTTGTAACTTTTTTAAATGAAATGTCCTATATATTATTGCACATTTAGATTCTACATGTTTTCGAGATATTGACAGTTGAAAATCGGCCATTTATCCAATTTGAAAACCTGTAAAATCAATACGACTAAAGATAGAGCAACATGGTTTGCACTTTCCTATACTGGTTTTTTATAAGCTATCTTTGACATTAACTTTATATTTAACCAGAGCTTAAATTTAACTGAAATGTTTTAACTTCTGGTTAAATCTAAAATTAGTGTCAGAAAAGCAAAATAAGAAATTGCAAACTATTTTGCTCTTTTTTTAGCCGTTTAGATTTTACAGGCTGTCAAACTTGGTAACACAAATTAAGTTCGACCGCTCCATCATTAATTCCACAACAAATACCGATATTAAGAACACTTTTTATTCACCAGATTTGGTTACTGAAAAGTGATTACTGAGTATTTAAGATACACATAAAATGCATTGAAGCGCATGAAACACAACTAATGTTTAAAAAAATTGATAGGAATGACATTAACAATATTTTCCTTATTTAACTTTTAAACATGCCGCAAGTCTACTTGCTAAAACCTTGGTTGTGTATCATGCGTTTTTACGGAAGATGGTTGATAAAAACTCCAAAATTCCAAATTCGATACGAAAAATCATTGTAGATTTATGGAAACAGGGTCTTACGGAAATATTGGAAAATCACGTTGAAGTATTCAATATATTTCTAACCAATTTATAATTGTGCTCGCCTGGCAGTCGCTTGCAACCAACAGAATCACCTATCGTTTTACATAGTTTCTTAAAATAGATGAATAAACATCCCCTATAAATTATAGCTTTGTAAAAGCACCATAAAAAATACATGAAATATAGGGAGTGTATGCCCGCCTGGCACGGAGATGCAACCATCGAAATCGCCTGTCCATTGTTTTTTAATTTCAGAGGTAAGAATTATAGAACATATTAAATCTATAGCTTTGTGGAAGCAACATAATTTTTGTTTTTTTTGCACCTTTAAAAATTAATTTATCAGTGACGCAACACGATATGGCGTGACAGGTTATTACCATTCCCATTAAGTACTATTTAATCATCTGTTAACAAATTTCTAGCCTTGATAAAACGCCTTAGTCGATTTGGCCGCTAGCTCTTAGACTATAAAACATTATTGCACTATTGATAGTTACATTTTGACACTTGCGAGACCCAAGTATCGATACTTTGACAGCATCGCATAACTCGCTATTAATCCTAAGACCTATGCCCTGTTTATCTAATAGAAAAATTAGAGCCTAGCAAGTACTGCTTACAAATCCAGATAATGTGCAATTATAATTTTGACTCCATCAGCGATAACACAAAAATAAATGGTTCCTTATTAACATATACTATGATCACAGCTTATATTATATTAGCTGTGCTATGATGCTATGTTTGATTAGCTGTCCGGTATTGACAAGCTATAGAGAACCAAACTTCGCAGATTAATTTACAATTTATGTTTAAAGTGCATAGTTTGGTCTAAAAAAGCCATAAGTATTTTTTAAGTTTCCTACAAAAATTACGCGACAAAAAAATTGATCCAAGATTTGTACCAATTCAAACTGATTTTTATAATAGCTTCAAAAATATTGGTCCAGTCTTTTGACTCTTTCATGTTTTTTTTTATGGTAGTGGCATACACACTAAAGGGAGATCCTATGGCGCTCGACGAGCGGTGTGTGTGCGAAGAAGTTGATTAAGACGGTTCTTGAATAGTTGTAGGTTGTAATTAGGGGGAAACAGATGTCCTGGGAGTGAGTTCCAGAGTGATGCAGTGCGCCAGACAAAGGAGTTCTTGTAAAGCGATGTTCTAGGTGTTTCCAGTTGTACGACGAACTGGTGCGCTTTTGCCGTCTGTCGTTACTGTCTGACAGGCGTTGCCAGGACCAAATCCTGGGAACATCTGCCGTGAAAGTATCTGTAAGAAAGGGACATCTCGGTCACATGTCTGCGGTGTTCCAGACTATCCAGATTCCGGGTCAACTCCGGGTCGTCAACAAGACGCACAGCTCTCTTCTGAATGGAATCCAGCAGCTTTAGGGTGTGCATTGGTGCAGCACCCCAAATGTGTGAGCAATATTCTAAGCACGGTCTTATTTGCTCAGCAACTGCTGCGGTGTATACAGTTTTTTGTTGCGAAACAGCGCACCAAGCTTCTGGGAGGCTGATTTTGCGATATTGGCAACGTGGTCATGCCAGGCCAGGACATATTGCTGTTGACCGAGACACCCAGCAGTCCGATTGACGAGGATAAAGGAATGGTCGGTCCTGCCATAATGATGTCAGGGCCCGCCGTATTGCCTCTCTTGGTAAACGTGGCTGCTGGGGTCTTTGCTGCATTGAACTGGACCAAATTTCTGTCGCCCCAAGTTTGAACTTTCTCCAGGTCTTTATTAATTGCTGTAATCTGCTGCTGTCTGCGGTGATAAGTCTCAGTCGCTAGTAAAGGTTTTTCTGATCTAAATTGGGAGACAAGGGTATTGTCATTTGCAAAGCTGTAAACAGGATTATTCGTTTCCGTCAGCAGGTCATTAATATAGATGAGGAACAGAGTTGGTGAAAGTACTGCGCCTTGAGGCACGCCTGCGTTAATGGTGAATGTGTCTGAGATGTGTCCATCAACAGCAACGTGCAGAGATCCGTTCTTAAGGAAACTTGCAAGCCAGCTGCAGAGAAAGGCTGACAGTCCGAAGGACGGCAGTTTATTGAGCAGTCCATCATTCCAAACTCTGTCGAATGCCTTCGAAATATCCAACGCAATCGCTCGTGACTCTCCGTAGTTCTCAATTGCCCTACTCCATATATGAGTGACAAAGGCCAATATATCCCCTGTCGATCTCTCTTTGCGAAAGCCGTATTGATTATCGCTGATTATTCTGTTATTCTCGAGGTACTTGAGTAGTTACTGATTGACTACACGTTCCATGACTTTGGAGATTATGGGAAGCAAGGCAATTGAGCGATAGTTTGAATGCGTGGTTTCCTTGCCTTTTTTTGGAACAGGTTACACTCGAGCGACTTTCCAAAAAGATGGGTAAATACCTTTTTCGTAAGACAGAGAAAAAAGCCTGGAAAAAACGGGTGTTAGTTCGTTGGCGCGCTTCTTTAACACGATAGCAGGTATTCCGTCCGGTCCTGATGTCTTTTGCGTATCTAGTTCTTTAAGGATTTTACGAATATCACGGTGATGAAACTTGAGTTCTGCCATGGTAGTGTTGATGTTCAATATGGTAGGGGCCTTGGGGGACGTCTAAGGTAGAGTGCGATGAAAACATTTTGGCGAGCATGTTTGCTTTTTCCTTGGCAGTAGTCGCCGTGATGCCACGTTCGTCTGTCAAAGGTAGAAGAGACGTTTTTGTAAAGTTATTACTTACTGCCTTTGCTATCGACCAGAAAATTCTGGAGCCACTGGGGCATTGCAAAAATTTAATTCTGATCCTTTGATTGTGTTTGTCCTTAGTTTCGTCCATCACACGTTTGCATTCGTTTGTCGCTTCGACAAAATAATTACGATTTTCAGCGGTCTGATTTAGCTGGCAGTACTTGTAGGCTTGCTGTTTCCTACCTACAGCTCTTTCGCATCTTCTGTCGAACCACGGCTTTCCTTTTGTCAATAACTTGGCAGAATTTGGGATGTATGCTTCCATTCCTGAGGAGATTACTTGCGTAATCTCTTCGCAGCAAACTGACGGGTCGTTAGTGCCAAAGCAGACGTCGAGCCAAGGAAAATCTAGGTAGAACTCCTTTAGATTTTGCGAGGCAATGGTTGATCCTTCTGTAGAAGTGGCAATTTACAAACCGTTGTAATAAGTTTGTGGTCGGAAGTACCTCATGGCGGACCAACTGTAATTGTGTACTGGTCAGGATTGGTCAGAAAAAGATCCAGGAGAGCGGCGAATTCGCCCCTCTCTGAGATTCGAGTTGGTTCGTCTACAAGTTGAGTAAGCCCGCAGCTGATGGCAAATGCTTCAGCTTCTCTACCTTCGTTGTCGGTCCTGTTGTGATGTTTGAGCCAGTTGGTGTTGTGGGCATTGAAGTCTCCCAGAACGATTATTTCTTAATTGGGGTGATCGACCTGTATTGAGTCAAAACTGGTAGCTAGGGTTGTAAAAAACTTTGGTAGGCTCTATCGCTTGGAGGGCGATAGACACAACATATAAACTTGGTTACTCCCTTGGCGGTGAACTGGAGCCAAATGACGTCACGGTTGTTCGGTTCGAGTGTTTCCTCGCGGTGACATGAAAGGTCGCTTCGGACAAAAGGGCATATTCCGAACTTATGTCCAAATCGGGTGTGTAAGCTGTAACCAGGATAGGGGTAGTTTACTGTTGTTGTTGTAGAACATACTTGTGTTTCTGTAAGGGCTAGTATGTGTGGTCTATTTGCTTGTAGATGTCGGTGTACCGAATTTATGGTTGTATTTAGGCCTCTTATGTTATACAAATTTATTCTAAATTGGTTCGGTATCTTTGCTGTCTGTGAAATGCGGAATGAAGGGCTCCCAGGGCCACCCAGCGGCCGGAGATCCGAATGGCCGGGGAGTTTACTTCCGGAATATTTTGATCCTTGAAGCACCATCATGTCTATATATTCCTACTGTGGAACCCGGAACCACGTAGCGCTTCCCAGTTCTGGTGGGGTGGTCTTTCACCGGACGATGCGAGTAGTGGTATGCCTACCACCTAGGGCCCCTTCCACTAGAAGCATCGGCCTCAGACTCATCGCTTTGGTGGTCCCTAGTCTGACAGGGGGTGAGAATGGGGTTTGTTGGATCACTCCCCAGTGATCAGCTCCAAACTTTGTACTTTGGTGTTCTCCAGCCTGGAGGAGGACGGTGAGATTTGTTGTTTGTTGGGCCACATCCCATAGCAACTCGGAATGGCGAAGGCGTCACTCCCCGTAACTAAACTGCTCTCAGCAGTTTGACGTTCCTGCCTGCTAATACAATGCAACCCCTCTTGTCACAAACTGTCATTGATCAGCTCCAGACTTTGTACTTCGGTCTTCTCCAGCCTGGGGAGGACGATGTGATTTGATGGGCCACATCCCGTGGCAACTCGTAATGGCGGGGGCATCACTCCTCGTAATTAAACTGCTCTCATCAGTTTGACGTTTCTGCCTGCTAATACACTCTGCAGCGCCTCTTGTCACAAACTATCATTGGTCAGCTCCAGACCTTGTACTTCGGTGTTCTCCAGCCTGGGGGAGGATGATGAGATTTGATGGGCCACATCCTGTGGCAAGAGGGGCTGCCATATATTAGCAGGCAGGAACGTCAAACTGGTGATAGCAGTTTGATTACGGGGAGTGACGCCCTGCCATTCCGAGTGGTAGTTTTGGTACTATACTAGAAAGTAGAACCACATATTTAAATAATAAGGGATTAGGGTTCGTTATTATTATATTATTATAATTCTTCTCTTGTCCCAGATCATCGACCATGTAATTGGTCGATGTCCAGATGCATGATGCCTTACAATTTACTAAGAATCGAACGCTTTTCAGTTTGCTATTGTCATCGACAAATTGGTCGATGCTATTGTAATCTTAATTTGCTACTTATTTTAAGAGAAAATTCTTTTGAACCAATTGGGAAAATATTATCGGCGTTTGTTTTGTTCAAGTATACCTATCCTATATCACATATGTTCCGTTGGAAAATATGATATATCATATCAGACTTACAGCTAATCCAAAAATATAATTAATAAAATATACCGGTGATATTGCGTTATCTAATTTCCTTCCTATGTATTTTCAACATACCCTTGAATTCTTGATCAGTAAGAAAAGAGTATAACTAGATCAAAATATTATAAAGAAACCTGACACACCCATCTGATTTTATTGTCGCCGCCGCCGCCGGTCAATAAATGCCCTGATCAAAAGTGTTTATTGATCCAAAGTTATTAATATATGATTAGTTTTCGAAATGCAAGGGATTTAAAAACGTATAGCCTTGTTATCATCATACGATTCTGAGGGTAGTGAGATTGCATTTTCTAACATAACGGGATAACATGACTTTTTACTACTTACAAATATGCTTAAATCAGAGCTTACGGTAAGCTGTGCTTAAACCACTGGTTACCATGGTAAGCTGCGCTTAAACTACTAAACACTAGTCACTACAAAATTACTGTCCAATACAGTTAATGCAATTTCTGGACAGAATGGCGAATGCTTTATTAATATTCTATGTGCGATATTACGCTCTATATTCGATGACGTTTTTACCAGTATACATTGTGAAACTTATTTGGCCATCCCAAAGACATTTAATAAATGTCTTTGGGCCATTCTTATAAAGACAATGATTTGGAGTTAAAATACGGTCCAACTGGTAGATTGCTTTATGTGAAGCGAGACGCTTCTAACTCCGTATCCTGTCGGTATAATAATACAGATTACCCAACCTAATCTGGTTGTGATAATAATACAGAGTACAAACAATATCGAGTAGAGTCACTCAGCAAAATGGTTTTAATGTTTTTACTTACATCAAACGCAAAAGCCGCCGCACACCTGCAGCTGAGAGCAGTCTGTCGGGCCCAACGTTCCGGAGAGATTCAAAAAGTATTCCCAGATGCGCTTTCCTCGGTTATTATTTGATACATGATACAACCAGAGTCTATAGATATTCTTAACTTAAACTGTGATACAACGCGACGCGATAGCACAGTTTAAGATCTATAGACTATGGCGACAGTACACAATCACAGGGACTTAGGGCGTTTGCACACTCACTGTCCTTCGTAGCAGAGCCACCGCAGGTCACGAACCAGATTGATCCGGATTCGCTCCGACGCAAAGCGCTGTCTGCTAAATTCGAAATTTGTCTCCAGTGAACCTACCGTATATTTATTTAGATATATTTATTTATTCCGTGATAATAGTATATTATTATTAGAGGGTTTAGACAGAGGCGATTATTCGGTGCTGCTACTGCTGCTAGAACTAAAATGATCAAGGCAGTGGATTGAAAACGGTAACAATCAATAGGTATGGCGTCATAATTGCGTTTTATCGCACGCCAAAACGTGTGCACAGTCCACACTGTAGCAACATTTTATTTAAGTATATTATTATAAATTTGGCTGTTTAAAATGTTACAAGACACTTTAGAAACCGCTAAAATCTGTAATTAATTTTGTTATTTGATTGAAGGAAAAAATTAATACAATTTTCAAAATTAAGGGTATATTGTATTCCCATTCTGTTCTTTTGAGCATATTTTCATTTTTGGCCTTACTGTAGGTAGGATCTAGCAGCTAAATTAGATTCTTCAGAACTAATAATTGAACATACATTTCGATGTTTAAAATGTTGATATTACTTATTAATTTACTCACCTCATATACAGTCAAAATATTGAAAAACCACAGACAAGACACGTTACATGACTCAAATCGATGGATAAATATGATATAAAAAGTGAATAGTGATGGTTCACTAATTCAGGGAAATAGACACTACTAGGGATCGGCAAGACAAGAAATCTTGTCTTGACAAGCAATTTCTTGTCTTGTCTTGAAATATTTTCAAGAAATAAAAAAAGGCTTGTCTTGATCATTTCTTGAGAGTTGGTGTCTTGTCTTGACTCAAGAAATCTTGAAATTTCTTGATATCTTGACAAACGGGGAACCCCCGATTAAAAGTAGCGGTAAGATTGGCTGATGAGATATTTTATGCTTTATGCGTAGAATCGAGGTTCAGGAAGCCAGGGCCAGGGTAGTATTGTTTTACAGTTCGTTGCTTTATATGCGTTGTTTACGTAACGAAATTTACGCCACTGAAGTAGACCCGCTTTGCAAAGTTCGTTTTGATTCTAAAATCTTAGGCCATAGCATATCCAAAAATGATAAAAAAATCCTCTGAAAATGAAAAGTCATTAAGCATTAAAAAATTATCCAATTTAATTTGGCCCACAAGACATTTACCAAAATTAAAATATCAATTTCAATTTTGTTTGTATTTTTTAAGGTCAATATTCCGAAACCTTTTCAATATTTTTTGCATATTTTTACATCTTCATTTCATTCGGTCGATTTTTGCAACGACGTGAAACATTGGTTTTAAAAAATACCCCCTATTTTCTGTGCGCCATTGAAGAAGACTCGCTTTGCAAAGTACTTTTTGATCCCAATACCTTCACCCATAACATATTCAAAAATGATAAAAAAAATCCTTTGAAAATAAAAAACTATTAAGCATTAAAAAAGGTTCCAATTTAATTTGGTCCACAGTGTATATGTCAACTTTGAACATCCGACAAAGTGTCTAATATAAAAAAACTGCATAATAATTTTTTTTTATCCGATCGGACGAAAAACGACACCTTTCCGATGTGTTTTCTCACCGCAAAAGTCATGATTTCAGTATAGTGTATTCGTTGCTTGGAAACATGCAATAACTGTACAAGAATAGAAAATAACTGTCCGGGAATATAACATTCCCGTCCTAGGCCGGGAATGTAACATTTCTGTTCTCTTCAAACGCTTTGTTTGTCAGATCTGACGTCTATCAAAAGCAACATTTGGATGCCATTTCCGTAGTTACGTAATAAATTTCAAGCTCGCTCGATTCAAAACTTGATATTATGTTGAGTTTAAATTTAAAACACCGTTTTTATTTAGAGTAAGATTTGGCTCTATTTTTATAAGTACGTGTTCTAATTAATTTCGATCGGTTAAAAAATAGTATGTGCAACTCGTAGGAAAAGCACATTCCTGGACTCCACATTCGTCCAGGAATTATGTGCTTTTCCTCCTAGTTACACAATATACTATTATTCATCTGTTAAAAATGTTGCAGTGCTTTGATTTTTTCCAATAACCTAGCAAACAAATTAGATTTTTTTAAATAATTCTAGGTTTTCAAGAAATTTCAAGATTTTATTGATTTCTTTTCAAGAAATCTTGATCTTGAGAAGTTATTTCTTGTGTTGTCTTGAAAAACAAGGATCATTTCTTGTCTTGATCTTGTATTGCTTTGAAGTTTTCAAGAAAATAGTGACCCCTAGACACTACGCAAGAACAAAGGAACAAACCGCAATCGCACCTGGTCGCTTCTGTGAATTCCCGAAATCCGAAATACGCCATTTGCGACGCATATAGTTTATTCTATATAACGAGTCCCACAGCCTGGCGAGTCCTGGGCTGCGCGCGCATCACAAACGTTTTCACTTGTATTTCTTTTCACTTCATGCAATGCCCTCCGCTCGCTTCTCTCGCTCCGGGGCATAACCAAACAAAACTAACCCAAACTTACCCAAGGCATGCCCACAATCAAACAAAAAAAAAAGTTTTAGAAACATAACCTTAAAAAAGGCATGTCTAAATCGAACCCGGGCTGCCGCATCTAGTGTTTCGGTCTCGACGAGACTAGTCTCGGTCTCGTCTGGTATCGTCTCGAAATTCGAGACGAGACGACACGTCAGTCTCAATAGTCTCGGGTCTCGAGTGTTGAAATAAAAATAATTTATAAGTAGGATAGTACAAAAATAATGGTTTATTTGTTTTTAAATTATAGGTAACGTACAAAAAAAAATAATTACACGAAAATCAAAGAAATCTAGGAAAGTATGTACCGGGTGGCCAACTAAAGAATGGCACTCGGCTATATCTCGAAAAGTAATTATCGTAAAATCTTACCGTAAAAAAAAATCAAGAGCAAAGCGACCAAGAGAAAATGTTGGAAATTATTCTTAAGTTTCCAAAATGGCCGCCAGGTGACGTACTAGCCATCTTAAATTTTAAAACCCGCTTTTTGCAAAATTTTCTTAAATTAAACATAGTAGAATGCAGAATACATTGCCATTTGAAAGCCGAGATAAATTTGATTCTTTTTTGTTTAACACTTTTTGCTCTATCCCTTAAAGGAAAGTGGTGGGGGGTGTTCGAACATTTTCGGAAATAAATGTCAGTAACTTCAAAATGGCT
The DNA here is from genome assembly GCA_016904865.1 of Pissodes strobi. Lineage (NCBI taxonomy): Eukaryota > Metazoa > Arthropoda > Insecta > Coleoptera > Curculionidae > Pissodes > Pissodes strobi. The sequence continues at coordinate 29,023 of MU189934.1, read as the reverse complement.
GAACGTATCTTAATAAGCTTGGGGTCGTTGAAAAGGGCATTCCTTAGGCTATCAACCATGCCTAGAGTGGGGTGATTGCGATTTCTTACCTAGCCGGTAGAGGGCGTTTTCTGACATAAGCGCAAATAAATCGGATTTTCTCAAAATATTTAAATGCAACCATACCACTTTTTTTTAAAACAAATGACAGCCAAATGAGAGCCTAATACGTCAGTGAAAACCGCATATCGATATCTCTTACCTAACCTAAAATATAAGTATAATAAATCAAATCTGGAAATAAAAGAGGATATTGGGTAATTTTTTCGGAAGACCCGTTGTTATTAAATCCTAATTACCAACCACACCATATAATAATTTACTGCTAAAATACCAAATTATATTTAAAATCTCAATAATAATTAATATTCAGTCAATATGAGTGAATATTACCCTTCTGTCCACACAAAATTCGAATTTTTTTAAAGAAACTAAATAGGCTAGGGGCAACAGTTACATTATCGTTGCATTGAAAATAAGCACGAACTTTCTACGGGTGGAAAATTCATATATTTCTCACAAATAAGGCCATCAAAATATCGGGTGGCCAACTAAGATTGGCCGGCTATATTTCAAAAACTAGTTATCATAGAGCTTTGGGTAAAACCGGTTAAGGGAAAACACTGAAAACTATTTTTGAGTTTCCAAAATGCTCGCTAGAGGGTGCAACAGTCAAAAACAACGGTAAAATTAAGATTTTCTTCGTATTTCGCCTGAATAAGAGGTATCGAAAGTATCTGCATTTTAATTCTTACACATAACATCTCCTCATACTTCTTGTTTGCAGAACAAAAACTAATATTTGTTATTATTGATAATATTATTTTATTGTTGCAAATTTGTTATTTTTTAATTAAAATATTTGTTAAATAATAATATTTTTTGTCAATGGTCAAGCCTACTTGGGTTAGTAAACGAATAACGTTGGCAGATATCATAAAGTCATCAATGATTAATCTTCGAATTTTTTGAAAACCAGACGGTTTATCGATATCAAACAAGTAATACCTTTTTCCTTAAAAATAACCAGTAAAATATCGATACTAATTACGATTTAAAAGCAACGGGTCCACCGAAAAACTGTCCCAAAATTCGATTTTTTTTTCGACTTTTGAATTCTTTTACTTATGTTTTAGGTTAGGTAAGAGATATCGAATTTCACTGACGTATTAGGCTCTCATTTGGCTGCCTTTTGTTTAAAAAAAGTGGTATCGTTGCATTTAAATTTTATGAGAAAATCTGATTTATTTGCGGTTTTGTCAGAAAACGCCCTCTACCGGCCAGGTAAGAAATCGCAATAACCCCGCTCAAGGCACGGTTGATAGCCTAAGAATGCCCTTTTCATCGACTCCAAGCTTATTAAGATCCGTTCAGCCATTTTGAAGTTATTGACATTTATTTCCGAAAATGTTCGAACACCCTCCACCACTTTCCTTTAAGGGATAGAGCAAAAAGCGTAACAAAAAAGAATCGAAATTATTTCGGATTTAAAATGGCAATGCATTCTACTATCATTAATTTAAGAAATTTTTTCAAAAAACGGGTTTTAAAATTTAATATAGCTATATTACGCCTCCTGGCGGCCGTTTTGGAAACTTAAAAATAATTTCCAACATTTTCTCTTGGCCGCTTTACTAATAATGTTTTTTACCGTAAGTCTTTACGACAATAATTACTTTTAGAGATATCGCCGAGTGCCATTCTTAATTGACACGTATCTAAAGTACAATTTACTAGTTGCCTACCTGTATTTATGAGTAACAGAAAAAAAATATTTTCAAAACAGGTCTTATATAGTTTATAATAATTTCAAATTCACCCACCTGCCGGGGATTTACCTAAAACCTATAGACTAGCCAGAGGAGCGGTACTATATATTTTTTTATTTTAATATGGTTTTAGTTTATTTTTTCTTATAAAAAAGTAGTTTAGTTACATAGGTAGGTGTGTTTTTAAGTAAAATTAATCCTTTCAAACAAAATCCTTCACTTGCAGCCAATACCCAATAATCTTTCTGCAATCTGCCAGATTTATTTACAATCATATATATTTTTGCTCAGGAATGCGCCTCATCGTCATAACCTACGGATTATTATTTTTTCTAGCCACACATCAATTAAATATTTATTGTTTTTATTGAGGAAACGGAGCGACTGCTTTCTTTATCAAAACAACCCGGTACACAACACTTTTTTAAGGTGTTTTTTTCCCAGCATAATACATGTTCAACTTACGAAAAATAGTAAACTTCAAAATGACGGACCGCAAAACTGTTCGATATTTCCAATTTCTACGAGTGCGCATTTAACTGAAATTTCCAAGGGAGGGTATTTTGTGAAATGAGTGTCGAAAAGAGCCTCTTTTCGATTTTTTTTTAAACAATACAATATATTTCAGCAAAAAGTTTACAAAGACAATTCTTACATGAAGTCTCTAAGCAATGCTTAAAGCACTGATATCGAGGCTAGTTAACCTTACAACACTAATTATCTAATCTAAACATCAGTATTACTTTCTAAGTGATTTTTTAACGCCTTCACAAATCTTTTAAAGCCGTGATCTTTTATTGCATTTGGTAAATTGTTAAAAGTACTGGAAGCTTGTGAGATGGGATTATTTAAACCTTTGTTAGTATTTACACCGCACTGATAAATATTATTGCAAGATCTTACAAATATATTTACACTGCTCCAGCTTCAAAAGTTGAGCTAGGTGGTACACACCCAGATCCCTGTATAGGTCCTATGTGCGCACAAGCCAGTCAACTCCAAAAAGAATTTTTGTTATTTTATTTTGAATTATTTGCATCCTTCTAAAGTTGACGCTGCCACACACACCCCACACCGGAATAAGGTATCTCAAGTGTGATGCAAAATAAGCATTGTATATATCAATCTTGACCTTATGAGTTAAATAATTTCGGCACTTATAGAGTGCACCAATCATCGAGGTTGTTTTTTGTGTTACCTGTTTGATGTGTTCAGACCAGCTCAAATTTTGATCTATAATTAATCCGAAGTACTTAATACTATCCACTCTTTCCAACTCTCTATTTTTTATTTTAATCTTTGGTATAATAATGTACTTATTTTTTGGTTAAAAACCATTACTTTGGTTTTTTCCGCATTAATTTTAAGTTTATTATATAACAGCCAATTAAAACAACATCAAGTCATCGTTTATCACAGTTTCAAAGTTTTCCTCATTATTACCCGAATACAATATCACTGTGTCATCAGCAAAGGGAAAATATCTACCATCGAATCCAGCACATCTTAAGCTTAACACATATAAAGAGTATAAAAGTGGCCCCAGGACTGACCCTTGGGGTACTCCGCTGAAATTTGATGTGAATGAGCTCTCGGTATTACCAATCCTAACATACTGCTGCCTACCTGTCAAATATGATCTTATTAAACTATGTAATTCCCCCCCTAAATCCCATATTATTAAGCTTGTCCAATAAAATGGCAAAACTAACAACGTCAAAAGCCTTACTAAGGTCTACAAACACGGCAACAACAATTTTTCCATTGTCCAAAAATGTTGCTATTTTATCTATAAGGTCCATTGTAGCACTCAATGTATTACTGTTTTTTATAAAACCATACTGGTACACATCATTTCCCACATATTTATCTATGAATGCCAAAATTCTTTTTTTTATTACAGTTTCAAGGATTTTTGAGAATACGATAATAACAGAAATTAGTCTAAAATTGTTCATTGAATCCTTAGTACCGGTTTTAAAAATTGGAGTAATTCTGCTTACTTTGAGTTCTTCTGGAAATTCACTCTTCACAAGCACATTGTTTATTAATTTGGCTAATATTGTTACAAGGTTTTCTTTCAAATTAAGCAGATCCTAAACGGTTATGTTATCATGCCCAGGAGCAGCAGTCTCTTTAAGATTCAAAATGATGTCAAGGATCTCACTTTCATTAGTTTCTTCTATGAAACAGCTTTTATTACAGTATTGAGATAACCCACCTCTTTAAAATACTATTTCATTAGAGCTCATACATTAATTTTTGAGACACCCTATATATGTATATATTTTAAGACACCCTTTATACATGTAAAAGATAAATCGAGTCATAAATTGAAGTCGAGTTTTTGCGAGGTTTTTTGGAGGAGATCCGATAGGTATTGCTCGAGAACGAAAAATGGAGAGTCAGAAGCCAGCGGGGTGTACGGTTTATTTTGGTGAATTATTTTGCTTCTGTGTTGCAATATGTCGTTACAAGTCGGTAAAATGAAACTTATAATATTGTCATTAACATAATTTGTACCATTATATATTTTATACTCATTGATAATTAATATTTGATGACATAACATGTGTATATATTTTGATATTGTTAGTAACATAATTTACATAAATATTTCTTCTAATCTCATTGATAATTAATATTTGATGGCCTATCGTGTATACATTTTCATATTGTTAGTAACCTAATTTACATAAATATTTCTTCTAATCTTATTGATAATTAATATTTGATGGTCTAACATGTGTATACATTTTCATATTGTTATTAACATAATTTACATAAATATTTCTACTAATCTCATTGATAATTAATATTTGATGGCCTAAGATGTGTATACATTTTCATATTGTTATTAACATAATGTGCTTAAATATTTCTACTAATTTCATTGATAATTAATATTTGATGGCATAACATGTGTATATATTTGGATATTGTTATAAGCATAATTTGCATAAATATTTCTTTATCTTCATGGATAATTCATATTTGATGGCATAACATGTGTATTTATTTCGATATTGTTATAAACATAATTTGCATAAATATTTCTTCTTTTTTCATGGATAATTCATATTTGATGGCATAACATGTATATATATTTGGATATTGTTATAAACATAATCTGCATAAATATTTCTGCTATTTTCATGGATAATTCATATTTGATGGCATAACCTGTGTATATATTTAATGAAATCGTGTTATGCTGTGAACAACACTGCTTAAAGTGCTTATGTGTATTATTTGTTGTCTTTTCGTGCTAGGGTTTTAATATTAGAATGAGTGAGAGAGTACACAAGGGCCTTCATGAATCTATACTAACCATTTCCTACCCTGAAGGGAGAATATCCTAGTTATAAATATAATGATCATTCTAGAGATGAGTATAAAACTATACTATGGTATTGTCCCATATTTGCAACTAAATAGCTGGGTAGCCTCCGTAATCCAGGACCTCAGTACCTACCAGCGGCGTCTGGTTAACTAACAAAAACCTCTTCAGTTTTAAATGTATTGTTACAAGTGTGGAACTACGAATTGTGGTACGGGAGACAGTAATTTAATTAATTAAAATACTAATAGATTATACAGCATAATTCGGTTTAGGAATTTAGATCGAGGGTTTCTCTGCCGTACTCTTTCCCCTCGTGAATTCCAGGCTGAGTCCGGCACGTTTTTCTTTAATAAATTAGGCGTATTAGGAATCTGTGGTTTAATTTACATGACGCACCCTTTCCCTTAAGTTTCCCTAATTGTGTCTCGTTGAGGCGCATAATGAGTAAGTAAAATTGTGCAAGATATAATAATAACACAACGTAGGGCTTGGTTTTCTTTTTAATATATTTTGACGATCATTGGCAAAATAAAGATAAAGCACAATTTTACTTATCTGATTCAACTATGTTGAATCGACCCGTGTACGTTATACTACAGTATAGTTCATTAAATTGAAGGTTTGGCCTAGTGCCAGTGCTCTCTATTTCAAGGTTTATATTCTCAATAATATTTTTGCCCACCCTGGCAAAATATGTATTTAATTCATTTACTATGATATGTGGACTTTTTATTTCAATATTATTCACAGCAAGAGTGTCTATGTTGGTGTCAGTGGTAGTGTGTTTAAAAGCATACTGTTTACGAACCTCCATTGATTTTTTTTACATCGCTCCCTGCTGCGTTCCATTTATGTCGAAAATATTGATTTTTTAATGTTCGAATCTTATTGTTAATTCATGGTTCAGTAGGTTTATGTTAAAATCTCCTACTACAATGTGTTGTTTGGGATTATTTAAAATGATAGTATCTAAAGTATTAAGGCACTGGTCATTATTATAGGATGGCGATTTGTACAATAAGCCCAATTTGGTACCCTGATCCCCTATGCTTACACTTTCCCAACTTAAATTATCATCTGGTGAGGATTTGCCAAGTTCTTTAAAGCTGATTCGATTTTTAATATATATTGCGGCACCACCCCCTTTTTTATCCCTACAGGAGTGTATCGCCTTATAGCCCCGAAGTTCATACAGCCACTTGTCGTCCTCGGAAAGCCAAGTCTCAGTGAGCAGTAGCATGTCACATTTTTTTTTGGTATGTATAACATTGCGCCTCATAACTTGTTACGCAAACTTTGAATGGTCATGTAAACGGTATATAACTTTTATTTACAAGTTGTTTAGGTTATTTTTATCTTCAATCAAAATTATCTTACTGTTTTCTTCCTTCCTCAGTAATATAATTCCGCTGTTAATCCAGAGGAATTTAAATTGATTCTCTTTTTTAAATTTTTGTGCCTCTTTAAATAGTTCCAAATTTCGCTTTGTCAGGTTATGATTAAGGTAAATTTTGTTGTTTATACTGTATCCCAGACTTTGTGTATTTATTCCAACCTTTAATTTTGATCGTAATATATAATTTTTTGGTTTCTTCATGTTGAAAAAATTCTTTTATTGGGCTATTTCCTGTGTTCATTTTTCCAAGCCGTACAGCAGTGAAGTCCGCATTTGATAATTTCACTTGCAGTTTATCGCCTATATTTTTCACAATGTCTTTCACATTTTCTTTGTCTTGATAGGGAATACCACTCGGAATACCATGTATAGTGATGTTTTTGTTGAGTTCTTTTTGCTCTATTTTGTTCAGCTGTTTTTTTTATTTGCATTAATTCACACTATCTGTTAAATCATTGTTTATTTTAACTTGTTCATTGTACTTTCATTAGAGATTATTGTATTTTTGGTCCATTTCTTCGAGCTTAGCCATTACGTCGCCAATCGTGTAGGCGGGCGGTGCTGGTCCTCTTCCCTTTTTGGAATTATCGCTTTCCACATTTTTCGTCTTGCAGCTATCGCATGCCCATGAACCCTATGTTTTTGACAGCTTTTGGTAGGTCTTAGTCCCTATGCTTCCAGATCATACACATATCACATAGAAGTCCCTCATGATCATCTGAAACAATTTTCTTGCATACATTGCATATTTCTTTTTCGTTCATTTTATAATTTTAATTTTTAATCTCGATCTTAATCTACTAAGAACTCGCCTGCCGAGACTTGGCAACGATGCCCGTGAATCGACAGTTTTGACCTTACCTGTTTTGGTAAGCAGGGCGCCCAATTTAGTGTTGAATCCTAATTTCTTCATAAGGTTTTTCACTCCACAGCTTTTCAGAAACCTTTAACTTATATTAATTCACTTTCCACAATTTTTGGATAAATATTCGTTTAAAAACACAGACGTTACTAGTCAATGAAAACACAACAACATGCCACGTTGCCGTCTCTCGTCTCTCTTACATGTGACTGGTCATCATAGCGACCAGTTGACAAAACAACAAAATTGTTCAATCTCTAGGGTCACGAGCAAAAATTGCGTCATCCCTTTGTATGGCATTACTACTAATAAAGACGTCTAAAAATGGCAAACTGCTGATCGGAACTAGAATAAATTAATGTTTTCCATTAAAAAATCTGTAAAATAGAAGAAATAGTATAAAAACACGTTTTAAATGACATTTAGCGCACTCGCACGTTAGGAAACTCTCCGCAAGCGGGTCGTTTCCTAATTTCGTGCTCGTGCGAAAAAATATGGTCTTTTAAAATTAGTATCTTAATATACTATTATAATCATTCTATATATTTATTTTGTCTTTATAAAAGCATTTATTAGTAAATACATGAACTTACGTTTGTATCAGCAGCGAACTACCAAATATTTTATTCCGTAAACTCAGTATCCATAGTAGGCCAACACACTAACAAAGAATCGGTGAGTCATCAGGGAAAACGTCCTTGGGCAACGCCATCCTAGAAGGCAAACACTCGGGCGAACCGTTCGGAGATTGTCGATCAGGTCCGCCGGAACGCCTGGCGTCATTGGCTCAAAATATCCCTGTCCATTCCGTTATGTTATTTTTAGTTCTGACATCACATAAACGGTCGGTGGTTCTAAGAAAGGGTATCCCTATGGTGGTGACTCATCCAGAGAGAATTTGGCGTATTTTACAGGTTGAACAAGTGTCTGTGATATGTCAAACATGTAAATAAACCCGCTTTTCGGAAACGAGTGGCATTTACTGCGTGTTTTTATATTTAATTTGGTGACAGCTGTTTGTTTAGTTTTCAAGGCGACTCTGCTTTCTGTGATAACAAAATAATCTTGGCCCGCTATGATGATCGTGAAAATGGAAATGAGCGATGGAATGTCAAATCATTCTGATTTTTCGAATGACAGCGAAAATTCTCAGGGCTCCACGGCAGAATTTAAGATAGGAAGCGGCATTTTGCTGACCCCCAATACGGTAAGTGTTTTTTGCCATTTTCTTGGCATAAAAATAGTGAAATTTTGACCAAGTCCTGAACTAAACAAAGAATTGTTTTGTTAGAAAATCTATAAAATACTTACTTGAATCGACAAATTAAGTAGATACCTAATTATTTGTAGGGTGAAGAATTGAGTAGTACTGACTGACTCCTATTCCTTTGTTTTCATTTCATATTCTTAAGCTATTATAGGCATCCTAACACACGATACACCTGTATCGTGTCCTAACAACAGATCTTCCTAGATCTGTTGTATGTTATTGTAAGATGAACATACCTATATAAATCATTGAAGTGTGTTTATCCAACTCCTTCCCTAACAGCAAAATTTTTCATTCTTAATAAATAATGACAATTATGGGTTACTAATACCTTTTGTTGATATGTTCTGTTTGTGGTATCTACTTACATACCCTTCTGATTTTTTTATTGAAAAAAAAAGGTTATTTAAGGTTATAATCAGGTGATAGCGGTAAACGTCACATTCCTTAATTTTTAATTGAGTGTATACTAGGGATGATTATCAGATTAATTGTTATTCTGAGATTGTGATAATATTCCGAATGTGTTTCTTTTTTCGGAATTCAATATATTGCTTTACCTAGATAGTCAACTCGTTTTTACATTTTTTGGTAATGATTGTATCTCAGATTGGATATAGCCCTCGATATAGCCCCATCATAAAAATTCGTATATTTTTTTACATTTCTAGAGATTCTAATGCATTAAACTTGGCATTAAAGAAGTAAATTTGGGAGAAAATACATAGGCGGAAACAAGATTTTATATAGGTAGAGGTTTGTATAATTTGGATTAATTATTATACCCTCGATTATACCTAATAAATGGTGTGCTATATCCTTGGCTATATCCAATAATTACCTCGGAGCGAGGAGCTTCAGAGTAATAATTGGATACCTATAGCCCAAGAGGTGTTTCACTCACTAAAATTTGTACACCTACTGCATTTGACTGCATTTGACTGCATTGATTGCATAAATATGATGCCTAGTTGACTGCACCGACATTACCTCGAGCTTTACTTCCTGCATGGGATTGCATGAGAATGTAAATAAATATTCGAAAAAGCAGTGTTCCATTTTTGTGCATATCGCTAATATCTCTGATAGTCTGAGAGCTTATAATGCATTTAAAGTGTTTGATTTAATGGGCAATTTTGCACGTTGCACGGTGGTACCCCAACGATTAAGGATAGATAAATAATTGGGAACCGAGTTCTAAATATTATCGAATATTATACTCGTATAATTACGAGTATAATTATTAAACTGTATACAACTAGGAAAAAATATACACGGTCTCCCACTCGGTCTCCCATTTAAGAAAACCTAAATTTAGTCTATAAAGGATGCGCTAATGAAAACTTTACACCTCAGTTTTCCGGCATTAAAATGAAAATTTGGAAAAACGCTCGGAACCGTCGATTTCTCATTCTATGGGAATACTTGTGAATATTTTCAACCTTGTCACTTCAACCCCTAGGGGTGATGAGCTCCTCTAAAATTTTAAATGGAAAAGGGAGTCGTCTGATGCAATAGTACATCCACACCGAGATCCACACCACAGTTAGAGCGAGAAAAAACCAAGGAAAAAACGCATATCGTTTCGGGGGCTCAACCAACTAAAACTTTAAATTTAACCCAAGGCGTGTCTAAAATCAGTTCTAATTTAGAAAAAAAAGTTACTCGCTTTGTTTTTACATTTTTCAAATTTCATAAATTCTGTCACTTTTGTGCATTTATATTGGTTTAATTAAGACACATAACGGATAACGGAACTGTGATGTGGATGTACTTTCGCTCGTCTGATACCTCATTTTAAAAATCTTTTGACCATTATTACAACTGCCGAGTTTGACGTCTCTACTCTTATTTCTGTTTAAGTGACATCTAGTGAACAAACATTTTGGAAAAGTGTTACTCTTACTTCATTTTGGAAAAGTGTTACTTCTAATAATTAATTAACTATAAGAGCTAGCGACTATTTTTACAAAGTGGGTAGATGTAATGAGGCCCTTTGACGCCTTCGAAATAAAAAAGTATTACTCAATCATTGTAATTGGGGTAAGTTTTAAATATGGTACTGGAGATTGAGCAATACCAAATTTCGAAGGTCAGTTGACACCTCGGTTGACACTGATTACATCTACTAACTTTGTAGTGTAGTCGCTGCTCTCCTAGTTAAGTAATAATTAATTAAGAAATAATACTTTTTCCAAGGGGTGTTTCACTCACTAAAATTTGTACACCTATTGCATTTGACTGCATAAATATTGCATTTGACTGCATTGATTGCATAAATATGATAGGCTCGATGATAGGTGACTGCACCGACTGCATGGGACTGCATGAGAATGTAAATAAATATTCAAAAAAGCAGTGGACTGAAGAGTGTCCCATTTTTGTGCATATCGCTAATATTTCTGATAGTCGGAGAGCTTATAACGCATTTATACTGTTTGATTTAATGGGCAATTTTGCACGGTGGTAGTACTCCAACGATTAAGGATAAGTAAATTGCTCGGTAAATTGGGAACCGAGTTCTAAATATTATCGAATATTGTACTCGTATAATCATTACTGTATACAACGAGGAAAAAATATACACTGGGGCTGAACTGTGGTGTGGATGTCCTTTCGCTCGTCTGGTACCTCATTTTTAAAATCTTTTGACCATTATTACAACTCATACCAAATGAAACACTTTGTATTCAATGCAAAATTCAATCCAAAAGGACTTCTTATAAAAGCATAACAGAGCGCTTTTGGCCTAAGCCATCATCAGTGTTACTTGTCATTGGACCCGAAGAACATATCGACGAAGAGTAAACAAACAACACCAACAAACAATGGTCAAATCACAATTAAAAAGTCAAAAGTCACATTTTGAAAGGTAACACAATTTTAAAAGGACAATGCCCAACCACGCTTTCCATTGTTTGTTGGTGTTGTTTGTTTACTCTTCGTCTATATGTTCTTCGGGTCCAATGACAAGTAACACTGATGATGGCTTAGGCCGAAAGCGCTCTGTTATGCTTTTATAAGAAGTCCTTTTGGATTAAATTTTGCATGGAATACAAAGTGAAGTGTTTCATTTGGTATGATTCATACATGCACACAGCCACCACTCTTCACTTATTATTACAACTGCCGAGTTTGACGTCTCTACTCTTATTTCTGTTTATGTGAAATCTAGTCAACATTTTGGAAAAGTTTTACTTCTTCATTAATAATTAATTAACTATAAGAGCTAGCAACTATTTTTACAAAGTTGGTAAATGTAATGAGGGTCAAAGGGCCTTCGAAATAAAGTATTACTCAATCATTGTAATTGGGGTGAGTTTTTAATATGGTACTGGAGTCTCCAGTACCATATTATTGCTGAATCTCCAGTCTGGAGATTCAGCAATACCAAATTTCGAAGGTCAGTTGACACTGATTACATCTACTAACTTTGTAGGCACTGCTCTCGTTAGTTAAGTAATAATTAATTAAGAAATAAATACTTTTTCTATATTTTGACAATGTCTCACATGAACGGGTATGAGCGTAGAGACGTCAAATTCGGAAGTTGTAATAAGGTTTAAAAGACCTTCAAAATGAGATACCACTCCACTTTTTTTTTTAACCCATTTCAAATTTTAGGAGTGAAGCTATATATCACCCTCAGGGGGCTGGTGACAAGGTTGAAAACAGGCACGAATCAAAAATCGAAGAAAAAATTCAGGGTGTATATTGAGCATTATGAATTTAAAAAAAAACTGATTGTACGTTAAAATATTTATAAGATACAGTTTTTGCCTTTGCAATATAATTAACCGTTCTCAAAATACGAGGTACGCCTCAAAAGTGCAAATTCAGGGAGAACCCCGTATCTAAAAAACGATGGTGGCTATAAAAATCTGTTTACCGTATCTTTCGTTTCACAAAAAAGCAGCAACGTGTTCAGAAAACCGTACCCTGCTAACTTTAAAATTAATGGAGCTACCACGCCAGTACAACGAAATCCGGATACCCTGTACAAAGAAAGGCCACGAGACCTTCAGTTCCCAATTTAGTTATTGTAAAGGTATCACGGTCACCGTGCGAATTGTAGAATAAACCAAACACCGAAAATTCGTTATGAGCTCTTAACTATAATGGGATAATTGGTACAACAAAAAATCGTTAACCATCCAATCAAAATTATGTCTAAGCACAAATTCTAAAAAAATAAAAAAATTATTATATGTCTTTTTCCGGCTTTTATATTATATTCATCTGTGTCAACCAAAACACAACCTCACAAAAACGCCTTAAAGTTACTATGTAACGAAAAGAAAACCAAATGATGCCGCTTTATAAGCAATATCTGTCAAAATTAGTAACGTCTGCGTAGCAAGCTACACAAATGAACCTACGCGCGCGCACGCACTATTTCCGTAACTCTTTTATTTACTCGTGTTCCTACGGTCCAGTGAATTGCCGTCAGCAGGTTTTTAGTGCAGTGGTCAGATCCTATGCTTGTGATACGGCGCGGCCCGCAGCCCGGGTTCGATTCCCGTCGGTGACGAGACTTGTTTCATTTATTTTTTTAAGGTTATGTTTGTGTCTTTTTTTAAATTTGGGCTAGTATAGGTTAGTTTGGTTTGGTTGTGCCTCGAAGCGAGCGGAGGGCCATTCGGGAAATTAAGCATACTCTTTTAAATTCTTGCCCTCCCTTGATACAGCCATACACATTTACATATACTCCCAATAATAAATTTTAGCTCCTGCCACATCAAAATTACAACAAATAATGAATAATGTTAAAATAAAGAACATAAAATTAAAAATAAAAGTTACGGGAATAGTGCGTGCGCGCGCACTTAGGTTCATTTGTGTGGCTTTCTACGTAGAGTCCTGTGACAAGATTGAACAAGATTGCACGCTCGACTTCCCGTGACTGCATACGATTTCTCGTGAATGTACACGGAATGTACGCTACTGCGTGTGACTGCACCAATAACTGCATGCTCGACTGCAAGACTGTATTACGACTGCATGCATTGCATTTGACTGTATCGACTGTATGCGGGACTTGCAACACGAATGTATGAGATTTGTACACCTATTGCATGAGTGAAACACCCCTTGGAAGTACCTATCACAGGAACTCCGGACCGATCCGACCTCGGATCGGACCTATCTATGTTATTTATTAATTCATGGCCCGAGTAATACAATGTGTCCTTATTAACGAACGTTATACGAACTATTATCATTATGAAGTATAAATTAACGCAATAAGTATCAGAATTAATACATAATATGCTTGATTATTTATAGATAGATAAGTGATGGTGATTTAAGTATATTAGGAGTCATTACGAAGTACTGTTATCAAAGTGGAATTTCTAATTGTTGCGCTTATCTTTTCCACGACATTATAGGCATAAAAATATGTATTACCTAGTATGTGGATCTCGAAAAGCTTTGCCCTTGGGTTTACCCGTTGCTCATTTATTTACTTGCTTACTTGTTTTGGAGTTTGTTCTTAATTAATATTAATAAGTAAGTAAACAAGATATTAGATATTAAAGAGTGGAAATGATACAAATACCTAACTGAGATATTTGGCAAAGTATGTTTAAAACGTTTTTATTGAGGTGTGTCTAAACAAAGGGGGCAAATAATAAAAATAGCATATTTTGAGCACTTTTAAAGCCCCACTTGAAGCCCCGTAACTGAAAAATGAGAAATATTTATCAAGATTTTTTTTCGTACGTTTTTGAAGTGAAAACCACAAGAATATGTGGTGAAAACTTCTTTAGCACGGGTGTGATTTGAGATTCGATGAAGCGAGAAAGCGACAGTAAAAGGAGGATCTATAGAATGTAACTTGCAAGAGAATGAGATAGAACACAGTTTGACAGTTATACATTTGTTACAACATGTTTGTTAAGAGTAAAATGTAGTTCTCGCCTGATCACTGAAGTTAAGCAACGTCGGGCGTGGTTAGTACTTGGATGGGTGGTGATAGCTTGGTTTAGTTTTATGAAAGTTTTACTCCTACCGCGTGTGAACCGCACACATGAATTTTTACTTTTTTTTATAGATGATTTTGTTACCTGAAAGTATACCGGGAATGGTCAAAAACAAAAACAGCATTTTCCACGGATAGGACAAGTTGCTCAATTATCTTTCTGATAATGCCGGGTTAAGTACTCCTTATTTCTACATTTGTGCATATATTGATGATTTAACATACCCTTGTACAGAGTGTCCCATTTTCCATAATATTACGGGGTATCTCACTTACGGATAAAGATAGAGAGTTGCGGTTTTAGCAATACTTTGCTAATTTTTTGTGAAAAGAACGATGGTATCAGGAAAGTTTCTCTAGCCCGCTTCGTCTTTGACATACAGGGCGAAATTCAAAATAATGCATTTGGAGCATTATTAGCACCCCCGTTATCCTTCAACATATCGCAAAGCTAAAAACTTGCATTTGCACAGTTTTTTATAAAGAATCCAGTGGCGTAGTCAGATTTTTTGCTGTTATCTATACATTTTTAGCTATAAATCAAACTTTGATTTTTTTGCATATTTTTCTTTCGTATAATTAGAAACTTTATAAGCTTTACAAACATATATAATACATGATATGTATTTTAAGTAATAAACCTAAAATTCATAATTTCATAAAATTTGTCTCTCGATTTGTCCCTATATACGACACTCTTCGTGAGTATAGTAGCATTGACTTTTAAGCAAAGGTATAAGTATTAGTAGGCAGGGATTATTAGAACAATGGAATTGATTATTTTGATTTTCAGCCATCGTAAAAAATACAATATTACACAGAAAATATAAATTTTGTAACTGACAGGTCTTGTCAATAAGAAATGATCATTACATTGTTCCTCGCCTTGCTCTAATAATCGCTGCCTACTAATTATAATTATACCATTGTACTCACGAAAAGTGCTTATCGTATAGGAAAATTATGAATTTTAAGTTTATTATTTAAAATACATGTCATGTATTATATGTTTTTGTAAAGCTTGGCAATCAAGCGAAAGAGAAATATACAGGGTGCTCCATAAAAAATACAAGTTTGATTAATAGGTAAAAATTGACAGCTCGCAGCAAAAATCTGACTATGCCACTGGATTTTACGTAAAAACCTGTATAAGAGCAAGTTTTAGCTTTGCGATATGTTAAAGGAAAACGGATATAAGAAGGGGGTCTCAAAATGCATTATTTTCAATTTCGCCCTGTACTTCAAAAACGAAGCAGGCTATGAAAATTTTGTTTATATCATCGTTCTTTTCACAAAAAAGTAACATAGTATTTATTCGTATATTATTTTATTCGTCGATATTACCTCATAATATTATCGAAAATGGGACACCCTGTACAGCACAAGGGAAAGCGTAACTCACTTACCAAATCTAGCCATCAAACAATGTGATCTTGGCAAAAATATCTGAAGTTTCTAGCACTCGACGTTTGTTTCATAGTTTCTTATGAAATTTAAACTATATGTTCTCATTAGAAGGGCAAAGTGAGTTACAATGTTCACTAAAACAAGCTTAGTTCGTACAACCAAAATAAGATTCAGATGAATATTTAATAAAAATCCAAGTATTCCACTACAGGCTCCGTTAAGAGAAGAAAAAGAGCTAACAATGATGGACAGAACAGTCCAAGTTCACGAAAGAATTCAAATTTATCTTCGTCTACTCTGAAAGATTTCACCAATAGGTATTCCCATTCATGGGATATTAAGAAATGTTCTGAAATTGAAAGCTTCTGAGTAAAGACCGTGCATTTAAAAAAAAATTATTCAGAAATATGCAATAATAAAACAACTAAATTTTTATTCTCTAAGTTAAATTTTCCCTAAATCAGGAAATTGAGTATTAAATAAAAATGAATTAAAGTTGTATGTACCTTATTAAATCACAAATACAATTTTCCTACATCAATTTATATCAAACTTATATTAATATTAATTTGAAAAATTGTAAAATGCACTATTACGTGTGCTTCAAGGTTTCAAACAAAAAAATTGTGGCGTCTATCACTAAGAACAGGTTTGTACAAAGAAACCGATCTCTACATTTATTGAAGTTATAGGGCAAATTTTTAATTTTGGAACTAATAGCCAAATTATTTACAATTTTCCCTGACCCTGCCTTAAAACATATGCTTTTTTCTATTAAACTTTCTAATTTTGCCACAAGGTGCTGTTTTTCCTACCTCACCTCTTGTTTGCAATTTTGTATACATGTTTATATTATATTATATTCATCGACCCTGATAGACTTGTACACGATTCTTCTAGTTGCAAAATACTGTCTGCTAGAAATACATAGTTACACTTAATATATTTTCAAATATGTCTTTACACTTTTGGATGCACTGTGAATGAACAGACATTTGTGAAATTAAAGCTTTCAATTTTTGGAAATTTTCTGCATAATATATTGCTGCACGAATTCAGGTATGCCATCTGGTCACGAAAGGCTCAGGTGGTAATGGTACTCCCGGAAATCTTTTTCCACATTTGCTATTAGGTCATTGACCAACGGGAAGGAAGCTCTAACAATTTCCGCAACCCTTGAATAAAACGTGTAACTCTAAGGTTGCTTGTTTTTTTCAGTCCTTTTACAGATATGAGGTTCTTTTGTGAGTTTTCCCCAAAGATTTATTAAATCCTTGGTTTTCCCATCATTAAATTAACTATGTAACGACCATACGAATCAGTTGTTTCGTCAGCAATATACATACAGTTATTTCCAATTTCGTTCTTTATTTCATCTAGTATGGTACCAAACACCTTTCCAACGACATTTCTGCTTAATGTTGATTCATTTGGAACATTAAATTTTGAATATTTTTGCATTTTACTTGCGAATTGGCCAGTTTGTTTAAAGGAATATTAGCAGCCAAAAGTATTTTGCACAGATCTTCGTTAAATTCTGACTGGCCCTGGTTTTAGTTGTTAAAATTCTCAAGACTGCTTCAACCGAGGCTTCAACGTTGACTGAATGGGACCGGCCGGACTTCATCTTGTTAAGCTTACCAATGTGACACAGCGCGCGGCGCGGCGTCTTAATATGTTGGTCTATTTGGAATTTCTTCGAGCAGGAAACAACTTTTGAACAAGACTTGCAATAAACATGATCGCCGTCCAAAAGAAGTTCTGGATAAGGCTTAATCCACGAAGTACATTGTATGTTTGACATAATCATCACTTTCGTTTTCATTTTCACGTTGCTTGGGCGTACAATATCACAAACAATATAGCTACGCAATAATTGTTTGTGACAAAACTTACTGCGGCTACGATAAACGACAACCTCAATAATACTGGTAAACTGTAACAAATATGAACAAATAAATAATTTATAGAGGGGTCGGCAAATAAATTCTGGTTAAAACATCTGGCCAAAAAACGCACATACTAATGCAATTTCTCAATAGCAGAATATAGTATTACGTTATGTAATTTATTACTTTATTAGCCCATTTATTGCCCTCTTAGGAAAATTCCAATCTAACTCGAGTTCAGCTGTTCAGGCGCCGCACCATTCAGGCGATGCGGCGGGGCACCATAAAACGAAAAAAAAATATCACAAAAATCCTAAAATATGTTTGGATATGCAATAGTTCTTAAAATATGAATTTCTCATTCAAAAACACAAAAATATTCGAAAATGCATATATATACTTATGCAAAATGCATAAAATCCGGATACAGGTCTACCAACATTTGAGAGAGACAGCTAGATTATCCCCAACGAGTGAGTACGTGGAGACAATTTCTGAGTTTATTACGTGTCAAGTCTCCTTGGTTAATAATGAAATATTTGGACACGAGGTAAAGAAAAACAACTTCTCAAGTTAAAAATCAGTCAATAATGGTCAATATCAAAGGCAGTTGTGGAGAAATTCCTAATTTCATCCTGTTAAAAAAAAAATGAGTGAGTCTGCTAGTACTCGAGACACTGATGTGTAAACATATCCTATATTGACATCGGTTGTGTAATTTAATGTATTGCTTCAATAGCGTTTAACTGAATAATTTTTTAAACCCCTTGGTATTTTGTATGCTTCAGAAATATTTGAGCAGCCCTCGTAAAAAGTATATTTCGTCTTCGTGACGCCTGAATCGAGGCCTGAATATAGGCAACCACTTATTTCGAATTGTTTGCCTATATTCTGGCGTTAGAAAGAACACGTTTTACAAGGAAGTGCTGAAGTAGCTGCGCATGAGTTATGATGTCACCGAGGATGTCACATACCCTTACACACTTCCGCTCGAGCTTCCGTTCATTTTCCCGAGATTACCCTCATACCGCCGCGTAAGATGTTTACACATCAAAAATTATGATATGACCTATATATAGTAGTCGCTTTATTAATATTTGATTATCATCCACGATTTTTTGCGAATCGCTAAAATATATAAAATACTGAAATATTTATTCCCTCACATTCCTTATATATAATGAAATAATCTTGTTCACACGGTATTGAAAATTTAACTAAGAAAAGAAAATAAAACAAAAAGCAATGTGTGACCCATTTTATCGGATTGAAATCTTGCAGCAAATTGTTTCTTCTAAAGAGTAAATCTCGGGGAAAACTATAAGATCTTGAAGATAGCCATAACCTCGGTCTGATAAATCATACTATGACAGGTATTTTCGCTGATACCATACTCATGCTCATAGTCTTGGTCTTGCCTGTATAAGGTGTCCGGATGATTCTTCTAAGCAGCCACATCTCATATATTTCGATTTATCTGCTTGTATAGTCTTAAGTGTTATTTCATAGCAGAAAATGGATTATGTTATGTAGCATTTTATCATATTCCTCTTAAAGTTGTTATTTAATATTTAGAATATGGTTTCACTCTGTGGGCGGTATAAACAATTAATGATTAAATCGTTTATGACCATAAAGGAGAGGATGGTAATTAACTTTTTATTTGGCCCCTAGGTAGCGAACTGTATTAAAATAGGTCGGTTGGATTTCTTTCATAGGGTGTGAATTGAAACATGTATTATATTTTTATTTAGGTATTAGCGAGGGTATTAGGTACTGTAATAATGCAAAATCTATTTTGCATTAAACATAAACAAAAAATAAAATGTTTTCTAACTGCTTTCATGCATTCATCTTCTCACACATAAAGCTAAATACTTAAATTAGGTTAACTATTAGTAAATATTTAACAAACACTGTTGATTATATTGTTACGTTTTTCCGTGTGTTCTGACAAAATCACAACTTTTTCTATTTTGAAATAATACTCTCTTTATTGATTTTGATGGAATTGGATGAAATATTTGTTATCTTTATCGGTATTTCGCCGTCGGTTTTGACTAGTGCTTTGCCTACGAGGTGTTTGCAAGGCAAATCGTGGTGTTGGGTAACTCCGATGCAGCCTCCAAAATCCTCCAATTTCCAAAAAATTATCTGCTCGGTATTTCCGCTTATACTGACAGTACATTCCGCCACTACTTTAGTCGGTGTGTCATCCTCTGTTTTGGTAAGGATGAACTCTTCGGTGCCAAACTTCAGAAGGTTAAGTTTGTTGTCAAAACAGAATCCATGTTGACCGATGAGATCCATCCCGAAAATATTGTTACGTTTTTCCCGTGGGTTCTTAACAGAATTACAACTTTGCTATTTTCAACTAATACTCTCTTTATTCACTATCACTGTATACAATTTAACACTCTAAACTACTCTTATAACTTTACAACTAATATCTATTCAACACTCTGAACTGAACTAACTGACTAACCGACTGACTAACATTCGCCTTAGGTCTGCTTATATATAATCTCCAATCTATCACGAATATTCGGGAAGTATTCCGAGGCCACTCTATATGATAATATATGATAATTCCAGCGATCCTGAATCTTCGCGACCGGCCGGGCGATGAGTCATACAGACAGGGAAGCGAGCGGCACGGCGGCGGCTAGTTCTATAGGGTAGCACAAAAACGTTCGGATGGTTGTTAGGCTAGCCGTAACAATATATACGTCTTCTATGTCGGCTACTAACACTGTGTGATGTAATTTAATTCGTCCCGGTTGAAGTTCAATATCCATTTCTCCAAATACTTCAGCTGTCTCACTGGTTACCGTACGTAAAGCTACATTCTTCAATATGGATAGGACTCTACTCTATTTACTCTGTTGGACCTTACTAAATATACCGCCGTACCAGTGTCAACTGTAATTGAAATGGCTTTTCCGTTGATCTTTCCTTTAATAGTTAGACTGTCGGCGGTTTTTCGTAGACTTTTTATGGAGATGATTCTGGAGGCTTTAACTTCATTAGCCAACACCCGTTCCGCAATGTGACTAATTGAGGTTTTCCTGATTTGACTTTAAGCTTCTGGCGTCCCTGGATGGAGATCTGGACCGTAGTTGTACTCGACAGTATCTTTTGAAATGCCCAGTCCTGCCACATCTATAGCACTGATTTGAAATATTCTTCTAGTGGCTCCCGGCTCTCCGTGGCTTGAAGAACTTCGGTTAATTTCTTCAAAAGTTCGCCCATCTCAGTTAATTCGCAGCTATTCGTCGGCCTTTCTTCCTGGATGGATATACAGCCCTGACTTTTGGCTTAGAGATTTTACAGGCCGCCTCGATTTCTAGGGATCTATCCAGACTTTCAATGCTGTTATGAAATTTAGCTAGACTTAGCATCTTCTGAGTTCCTGGATCTCTGATACCATCCACGAAATATTGGGCAGCAAGTTCCTCTTGAAATTCTTCTGTTGTTCTCGGGTACGCCATTTGCCTCACGTTGTTGCAGGTTTTTACCAGGTTTCTGATGTCGAGACTTTACTTGTGCCTCATACAGTTGTCTTCTATGTTGGTCTCTAAATCGTTTCTCCAGGGCAGCTACAAGTATGACATATTTCCCCTGTTTGCTAATGAGAATGGTCTGTAGCAGTTCCAGGGCAGAATCACGAAGCGCTACCACCAGTGACAGGATGTTTGACCGTCATACGTTGGAGGTTTGATATTCTGTCCTGTCGCGAATATTCTGTCGGCGTGTCCTTGATTTTTTACTCTGGTAAATTCTGCTTGTAGAATCCTCATTTCTTGCCCTACGTTTCCTACTTCTTTTTGTACACTCTCAACTTCTTTTTGTGCATGTCAACTTCTCTTTGTACATTTCCAACCCCTTTTTGTACATTTCCAACTACTTTTTTTATAATGTCTACTTCTTTTTCAAACTTCTCATTTTGACCGTCAAATATTTTCTGTAATTTTCCTTGCTCGCCTACAATTATTTCAACCATTCATTTCTGAAGCGGATCCTGTTCTGCTTGCTTTTTACGTTCATCCTCTTTCTGACCCGCTCGCCTCTCAGCATTGAGATTTCACATGAAATCAGCCAACATTTTATTTATTTGCTCCATTTCTGCCGTTTGTTGCCTTGTGTTGACCATAGAATGTTATAAAATGTTCACAGAATCCACCGATCAAAATGGTCTCGCTGACGTACTTGTACCCTCTTCCCTCCTCGAAGAACACTTCACAAGTCACGTCCTTTCCAATCCTACTTCTGACACCAAATGTTACGTTTTTTGTGGGTTCTGGCAAAAGCACAAAAGCACACCTTTTACGATTCAAAATAATACTCTCTTTATTATTTATCACTCTATACAATTAAACACACTAAACTACTCTTATAACTTTACAACTATTAGATCGTTACAATTCAGAACTCAATGAATATTTAATTACAAGACGTGTTCTGCCCGCTATTTATATCTAGTCTAAAATATATCGCGAATATTCCTGGCGAAGCGAGGCCTCTATTATTATCGATCAGGGCTGCACGCATCGGGAAAATACCACAGCTCCCGAATCTTCTCGGCCGGCGATGACCCATACGAAAGAATGTAGACGCGACAAGGCTATAAAGTTCACAAAAACATTCGGATGATCTTTAGCCGTGGCAATATTTAATTGCCACGAACTCTTTTCTTTACTGAGTTTAATAAAGCTTTCTTTTATTTCAACTATCCGCTTCTCCGTTCACACCTCGGTTCACACTCAATACCTTGTTACTTTACTTCTTCTGCAATTCTCTCAAATTAACTTCACCAGAGATGTAAGACTTCGAATCTTGATTCTGGTCTTGAGTACGAGAGTAGATCTGCCTTACTGCAATTTTCCAACCGCCATTTTAACTTCTTCTATCGGCATAAACGGGAGAGACGCTACAGCCTCTACGTCTTGAGAAAATGCGTCCAAAAGGCCCAAAAGAGTACTTAGTCCAGGTTGGAAAAGAGGAACAGAGAGTACACGAGATATTTCCTAAATATCTGTGAAAACAAATGCAAGGCGGCCTAATATCTTGGCATCAATGAGTGCTGCGACAGAGGCAGATCAGGCAGATGTTAACTAGTCGAATGCTTGTACTGTACTTCTTCAATATTCAACTCAACTTAAATTTTTCCTCGGCAGGGAGAACAGAGCGAGAATTGCGCGGACGCGGAATGCATTTGAGAGGGTAGAAAAATGTTCTTTCTTTATTTGACATATTATGTTATTTTCATAACTTTGACGGAGACAAAGATATATTAAATTTAAACGTTTAAAAACGTTTTCCTTGACGGAGAGTGACAACTAGCTAGACTTTTAACGATTGTTTTGTATAATAGAATTATGGCTGAATCCGAGGCTCAATTATACTACGGATATACAGGGTGTTATCACAAAACTATACGGTGAAAAACGATAAGTTAATACACTGGTTGGCGTGTTTCCCCAACACTATGTGTATTCCCCAATTATTGACATTTTTAACTTTTTGAATACTTGTGACGATTGCGCAAAAGGCAGGTGCAGTATTATTTTGAGGTATTTCACAATCCCGGTTATCCCGGGATAACAAATCCGGGGATTAAAGTTTTGTTATTTCGAGAGCCCCGATGAGAAATTTTTGAAGTTAATAGGCCTGTTTGACTTTCATGGAGATCCGCCTAGAGAACAAAAATATTAAGTTTAGAAATTACAGTTTTATTGATATGTAATAACTTAACCCGACTGAACCTGTTGATATTTTCATAATGATTCAGTTTCTCATATATAGATCCTTTGTGGTTTAGGAAAAATAAAAACATTTTGTTATAATTTTTAATTTTATTGCAGTCTGTTCTGCGCTAAGTAAATTTAGAGAGACATTCATTTGGCTCTTCCGCTATGAAAGTGTGAAGTATTTTTCTTATTCTGCAAAGCCCGATATTTTGTGATCTCATTTGAGCTCCGAAATTGGATTTCCTAGTAAGTAAATAATAGGTAGGTATCCATCGTAGAACCTGGAACCCGCCCAAAAATGTCTTCCTGCGTACTTGAATGTACAAGGTGGCTCGAGGGCGTTCGAATTTCTCGCTTTGCTGTCTATCACATTTTCTTGTAGCTCTTATTTTTCTTTAGGTTTGTACACAGTTAATCTCTGTCTCGGTATATCTCTCTGTAACTATTGTTTGTAATTTAGTGCGAGATATTCTTTATATCGGCAAAGAAATTAAATATTATGTCCCGATTTGTTATGTGCTGTCAACAGGTTCATTAAGTATTCTGGCATTTTTACAATAAATTCTGATGACTTTGCCAACTCTATTTATATAATATACTTATGCCTGTGAAAAACAAAAACACTGAAAATGACTGGGAAAATTAGATAGGTAAACAGAAGCGGAATTGGGGAATATGAAGATTAAATTTGTCATTGGAAACAAAGGAACTTCATAACAATTTTATCAACGAGGTTGCAAAAATAGAATAAATTACGTTAAAAGCGGCAAATGCCGTTGGTCTTTGAATTTTATTTTCAAGGTACAGCGTAGTAGGTAGTACATAACATTTTCTCGTTATTTATTTTCTCACGTAAAAAAATTGGTATGCTTAGTTAATAGTTCGCGTAGATTTTGCAAAATATTTTCAGATGTATGTATATTAAAATTATTAAGGCCCTTGATCAGAAGCCGCCAGCCGCATATCTAGGGGTTCGCGAGACCGAGACCGAGACCGAGACTACCTTGGTCTCGGTCTCGGTCTCGGTCTTGTCTCGGTTTGGTCTCGGTCTCGGTTGGAGCAAATAAAAAGTAATTAAACCATTTACTGTTTTATTTCGTTACTAACACAAACGTTACTTCCGAATGTTAAGTTAAATGAAACATCTAATAAGTGTCTTTTGTGTATCAGTTCTTGGTGTAGATGTGATAGGGATAAACTTCTTAAATAATTTTACATTTTTTGTTTGCAACAGTTGTTTGGATAATAATAGTTAACTTAAATAGGTATCTAATAATATTTTATTATATTTCATGTTAGTTTCTAAATTATTGTTGTTTTGATATAAAAATGCTTACCTCTAATGTAGGTAGGTATACAAGTGATAGGGATTTTTAAGTATGTACAGGGTGTCCCAAATTCGAGCCTCATCATTGGGATCTTGGGAACTAGAAGATATACGAGGTCGGTTAAATGGAGGCAAAGTTGCGCGATTTGAAGCTGATCAAAATGCCACCTTACAAGTTTAAAAATTCCTAACACTTCCGAAGATTTTTGAAAAAAAAAAAACGAATATTCGCAATTACATTTTAATTTTTTTATGACAATATTTGAATAGATATAGCAAAATAAATTTTACATTCTCATTGTTACTTTTTCTTTTCTACAAGATGATGTTATCAGATTTTCAAACCGACGTTTCGTCTTTGAGCTGCCATCATCAACTTTCTTTTTTTAAATAAGGCCCTGGATTTTTCATTACGGACTTTAAGAGCTTCTAAGGTCCCAGAATCAATGATGTATCGCACTTATTCGAAAAATTGATATTAATGGCTTTTTTCATAAGAACTCATGTGTTAGAGAGAGACAGAAAACAGATTTTTGGTAAGATCTTACCAGGAAATCATTACAATGATTTTTTCGAAGAGTATGCGATACAACAATGAGAATGTGATTTATTATTTGTTCCAAATCTAATCCCACACAACTAATTACGTAGGTAAATTGCTAAAAATTTGGGCAGAGCCTATGGTTTGAGGGTTGACACTTTAATAATAATTATATTATTTATTAACTACTTCTTACTTTAGTTTTTAAGCTTTCTTTATGCAAAGCATTAATGCGTAAAAAAAGGTTTTTGTTTTTAATCCTATTAAAATTCTATTTTCTGTCTCTCTCTAACACATGACTTCTTATGGAAAATGTCACCAATATGAATTTTTCGTATAAGTGCGATACATCATTGCTTTTGGGACCTTAGAAGCTCTTAAAATCCGTAATAAAAAAATCCAGGACCGTATTTAAAAAAACAAAGTTGACGATGGCAGCTCAAAGACGAAACGTCGGCTTAAAAATCTGATAACACCATCTAGAAGAAAGTAGCAATGAAAATGTGAATTTATTTTGCTATATCTATTCAAATAGAGTCATAAAAAATAAAAATCAAATCGCGAACATTTTTTTCCAAAACTATTCGGAAGTATTCGGAATTTTTAAACTTGTAAGGTGGCATTTTGATCAGCACCAAATTGCGCAACTTTGCTTCCATTTAACCAACCTGGTATCTCTTCCAGTTTCCGAGATTCCAATGATGAGGTTCGAATTTGGGACACCCTGTGCACATAAAAACTAGGTGCCGATTTATGTCAATTTTATTGTCAAAGTCAACGCTCTTTCTTCTCATTTTTTACATTTCTTATCAGTTGTAGCGTAGCCATACAAAGTGATGTCATTTTCAAACATTCTGTATTATATGGATACATTTGTTTTGAAAACTCTTAAAATTTAACGGTATACAGGGTGTCGCGAAATTAGTGGAAGAAACATCAACCATGTATTTATCGGTCAAAAATACCTAAAATTTTTCTTATAAATATATATCGGGAAAGGAGCTAGAGCCTCTTAAAAATGGGCCCCTGAATATGGTTTTCTTTAATTATTTCCGAAACGGTGTAAAATAGAGTTTTAAAATTTTGGGATTCTACTAACTCTAATATTCTGAATTTAAAAAGGGAATTAAAAATAAAAAATTTTAGTCAGGTGCGAACATTTTAGGGGGTGAATCTAAAAATTAACT
>MU189933.1:30739-47402 GCA_016904865.1 Pissodes strobi | reverse complement strand
TTTCAGGTATATTTCAGGTACAATTCGGCACTGAACGTGGATTAGGTAGAGCATAATTAGGGCATGAAAGTTATTTTCGTAAATAGAATCATTGGTTTAAAATATTATCTTATCATATGTTATTAAAGAGGGAATTGGACGTAAAATCATATTATGAAAAAATATACATGGTTCCATTTAAAATAATATAGCGGAAACAACTTCCAGCCAATCCTGGTATAAGGCGCAATTAAGTGTCAAAATATGGGCTAGGTTACCTTTTATAATGTGCCCAACTTACAAATTCTTATTTTCAATAGTAATGAAATATTGGTGTGTACCCTATGTTTGTTGTCACCCGGTAGACAGCAATTAAAAATGTTTATTTTTTATTAATAAGTGTTTAATTTCAGGCTGTCTCGAAGCAAGAAGAAGGCATATATGAATGCGTTTCTCGAGCAATCACTGGAGAGGATATGAATATAAGAGTTGTTCGAATGGTGGTGCAAAGCGATTGGAAGGATGTGTACGAGCATGACTATAATGTAAGTCTATAACAGAGCCATCGTCTAGCTCCTTTATTTAACGTTCACTCCCTCTTGATAAATGAATCCAAAGCAAGCTTTAGCAAAGTTGAAAACAATGAATTTTAAATAGTGATATGAACAGATACATTAATTTCACTCCTTCACCCCCAATTTTGGTCCTATAATATTATATTCTTGGTTAATATACAGATTAACATGCTTAATTTTTTTTACGTCAATCTGTACTGCCTTGGTTTTAATGAATTTTTCGTGAATGTGCTTGTTCTGTGCTTGTTGATGTAAAATGTAACCCAATGGTTAGTTTTACTCAAATACCTTATTTTTAGGTCGACTTACTGCTATGAATGAGTGAAATAATAATCCCGAAATTTTTGCATTTCTCATAGATACTTATCTGCTAAAAAAGATTGAGATGATTTTAAAGTACAGAACGCTTGCATTTGTTAATTAATTATAAATAGTATATGACAATTATTACGGTGGAAGTCCTGATATTTTCGTAAATTTTAGGGGAAATGATTGATGAACCGCATATCTTATAGCGAAATCCAATGGCGAAAAAGTTTGGCTCTGGTGATGCGGCACTGGTATTGCCCTAGTTCACTTAAAAAAGACCGCTACTGGTTCAATGCCAGTGGATTTCAATTTAGATAGTTACTGGCCTTGAATGCGAGTGTCAAATCAAATAGAGAGCATTTAGTCGGCCATGTTCCTTTTCCCGACTCTTCTTTTTCCCATAGGGAAAATAGTATATTATTTTATAACGATTAAAAATGCATCATTTTTTTACGAGCAAAAAGAACTTTTAGTCCGTATGATATATATACTATTTTTCTCCAATTAAATCAACATTAATACATTTAGTTATTCAAATAATTTGGTAATAAGTTTGAATATTATAACAGCGATGGCAGATAGATATATGGTGATTGTTGGTAAATATTGATTGTCAAGTAGACTTACATTTACAATCGAGCGTATAATTTCTTTAGTAGTTTTGAAAATGAATCCTGAACTAGATGCAAATATACCTACAGTATATTGGAAAGTGCAGAAGCAAAATTATGAACTTGCACAGATCAGCGACTGATAGATTGGTGTAAAACTAGGAGCATTTTAAAAAAGGCAAACTGGTGGGTATATACCTAAAAAATTAAGGTTTTGCTATGCGTTATGACGAATTAGTTAATTTGAACATTGATGACGTTGAAGATATGGTCTCAGCCTTAATTATAATAATTTCGCACACAAAAATAAAGAAACCTCGTTCGTTTACCATTATGGCCGACCATTATTTGCGTTTATTTCGAAAATACGTTGTCCTACGGTCATCAAAATTACAAGAACGTCATTTATTTTTTAAGTATGTTAATGGAAAATGTCAAAGAATGATAGTAGATAGGTTATAGGGATTGACCGGCAATTTCGGCCGCTTTCCCATGTAAATCTCCATAAGAAAATCGCAGGTCATCCTGCATTTCAAAGTCACCGAGGCCCCGCTTTCAGGATCGACGCCGCCGACTTGATCTATCGCATATATAAGACGGCGACACCGTGCACGATGACGTCATACCCTGCTATGACGTCATCGTGCGACCGTGTAACTCAATAGGGACTCCGCCGCTATGGCCCCTGCGCATCCCAAACTTGGACCCTATTATTTTCTAGGTTACGTCATCTATCAATTGTCATTTTTCAACCCCGTGGTACCTCTCTATGTTTTGCGCACGCGTTAACCCGAATCATCAGCTTCGTTGAACATCTATAATATTTTCAAAGTCTTAATTTGAGCTAAATATAGATCCTCTTTTGATGTCACAGAGCCACCCTCGGAATAATGTAATACCTAAATATTTTTAAATTCATAAGTCTTGGAGTCTTGTGGGGATCGAACCCATGACCTCAACAATCAACATTCATAGTCCAACGATAATTACCACTATTCCATTGGTGAAGTTGTGAATATTGGCTTATATGTTGTATTTGAAGCTAAATCAAATCAGATAGCAGCAATAAGATACTAATTCAATGTAAAGTCATAGCAGAGGACCATTCCTATACTGGTTGCTCAGCTTATATTTACACTATTTAGATAGCTTACAAAAATGTTCTACATATACATTAGCAATATTACACTTTTACGTTGATTGTCAAGGCGAGCAAAATTGACTAAAAATAGATTTAAAAAATGAAAAAACACCATTTATAGGTTATATAATCATGAAATATTAAACATCTTCGACGAGTAGATCGTTTTATTATATCAACTTGCTCGAAAATAATTGGGTAAGATCGCGAAATTTAAATAATTTTAAAATAAACTTATAGATATTAGCTAAAATAAAATGTTATGAAATTTTGAAATATTGGACATCTTCGACGAGTAAATCGTTTTATTATATCAACTTGCTCGGAAAACATCGGGTCAAATCGTGAGTGGCCGGGAATTTAAATAATTTTAAAATAAGCTTATAGATATTAAATAGAATAAAAATAAATAATATATAGGTTATGTCATCCTGAAATATTAGACAGCTTCGAGGAGTAGATCGTTTTCAACTTCCGCGGAAATAATCGGGTCAAATCGTGAATGGCGGGAAATTTAAATAATTTTTGGATTAAACATATAGTTATTATGCTAGGGAGAATTAGGAAAGTTATTTTTTCACGGCAAAGACAATGGTTTAAAAATAAGTTATAGAAAAATACAAATACACCATTTATATGTTATGTCACCTACCACTATTTTTATTTCTATCAATATTCGTTGATATGGACCGTGGTATTCTAAATTTTTCAACTAATGCAGGGTTTTAAATAAGTATAATAAAATCCTACTAAAAATTTTCGGCACGCTCTCCTAGAAAATTCTTTGTTTCAAAGACAAATATATCATATTTAGCAGCCAACAGTTCTAAAATAATATCAAATTTATATGTGTACCTCGGTTATAAACAAGGAACGTTTGCAAGTGCAGGGACTTCTATGAAAAATAATACAATGGCCTAAACTAAGATTAAGAAAAAATGTAAAAACATACCTGTGTCACAATAATAATCGTGGCGACGCCATTATATTTGGAAACCGAACAGCAAACATATTCTTATTTATTCTGCTCAAAAAGAAAACTGAACACGATTCATAAAAGATATGTTTAAATCTGGTAAACTAATTTAAGAAATTCCTTAACGGGGCTGCCAGGACGTGAACTGAGCTCTTTGTCGAACCCCATTCGTTTTTTTTTTCAATAAAAAACGAAATTTCAAACAGAACCGTTTAGTAACAGTTGATCGTCTCTTTATATACGTTTATTTATTAGCTAGTAACATGCATTTCTAAGTACTATAAACTATAATATTTTATATCTCAAAATATACTTATATAAATAATAATATATATAAATTAGTCTGCATAATCTACTAACATTAGTCAGCATCCATTATTGAATAATGTCCCCAGGAAATGTGTCTACGGAAGTTTTTGTAATTTTTCTTTTGTCGTCGTGAGGTATTAAACCTATTTTAGTTTGTTTTATTGTGTGCATATCGTGATTTTTAGTAGTGCTTCAGTCTCGACGAGACTAGTCTCGGTCTCGTCTCTTCTGGTCTCGTCTCGAAATTCGAGACCGATACCGAGACGAGACTAGGAATTATAACTCGAGACCGAGACCGAGACTTCAAGGTTCGAGACCGAGAGTCTCGTCACGTCAGTCTCGATAGTCTCGGGTCTCGAGTGTTGAAATAAAAATAATTTATAAGTAGGATAGAACGAAAATAATGGTTTGTTTTGTTTTTAAATTATAGGTATCGTACAAAAAATAAAACATATTTAAGTACACGAAAATCAAAGAAATTTAGGAAAGTATGTACCGGGTGGCCAACTAAGAATGGCAAGCAATTATCGTAAAATCTTACGGTAAAAAAATCATGAGTAAAGCGGCCAAGAGAAAATGTTGGAAATTATTTTTAAGTTTCCAAAATGGCCGCCAGGGGGCGTACTAGCCATCTTAAATTTTAAAACCCGCTTTTTGCAAAATTTTCTTACATTAAAGATAGTAGAATGCATTGCCATTTTAAAGCAGAGGTAAATTTGATTCTTTTTTGTTTTACACTTTTTGCTCTCTCCCTTAAAGGGAAGTGGTGGGGGGTGTTCGAACATTTTCGGAAATAAATGTCAGTAACTTCAAAATGGCTGAACGGATCTTAATAAGCTTGGGGTCGTCGAAGAGGGCATTCCATAGGCTATCAACCGTGCCTTGAGTAGGGTGATTGCGATTTCTTATCTAGCCGGTAGAGGGCGTTTTCTGACATAACCGCAAATAAATTGGATTTTCTCAAAAAATTTAAATGCAACGATACCACTTTTTTAAAACAAATGGCAGCCAATTGAGAGCCTAATACGTCAGTGAAAACCGCGTAACGGTATCTCTTACCTAACCTAAAATATAACTAAAAGAAATCAAAGCTGGAAATAAAAGAGGATTTTGGGTAATTTTTTCGGAAGACCCGTCGTTATTAAATCCTAATTACCACACCATCCAAGAATTTACTGCTAAAATACCATATTATATTTAAAATCTCGATAATAATTAATATTCAGTCAATATAAGTGAATATTGCCCTCCACACAAAATTCGATTTTTTTTAAAGAAACTAAATAGGCTAGGGGCAACAGTTACATTATCGTTGCATTGAAAATAAGCACGAACTTTCTACGGGTTACAAATAAGGCCATCAAAATATCTCATACCGGATGGCCAACTAAGAATGGCCGGCTATATTTCAAAAACTAGTTATCATAGAGCTTTGGTTAAAAACCGGTTAAGGGAAAACGCTGAAAACTATTTTTGAGTTCCCAAAATGCTCGCTAGAGGGTGCAACAGTCAAAAACAACTGTAAAATTAAGATTTTCTTAGTATTTCGCCTGAATAAGAGGTATTGAAAGTATCTGCATTTTAATTCTTACACATAACATCTCCTGATACTTCTTGTTTGCAGAACGAAAACTAATATTTGTTATTATTGATAATATTATTTTATTGTTGCAAATTTGTTATTTTTGTTAAATAATAATATTATTTGTCAATGGTCAAGCCTACTTGGGTTAGTAAACGAATAACGTTGGCAGATATCATAAAGTCATTCAATGATTAAAGTTAGAATTTTTTGAAAACCAGGCGGTTTATCGATATCAAACAAGTAATACCTTTTTTCCTTAAAAATAACCAGTTTATTAGATTTAGAAACATCGATGCGTCGTTGCCATTCATAATTATCATTGCATTGAAAATAAGCACGAAACATATCAAACACTTCTACAGGTGTAAAATTCATATATTTTTTTTCAACTAAATCCCCCGAAATATCCCACACACTATAAATAGCTGTAATCTTAATATGATTATCATTTAGGTATCGCCATTATAATTTTTGCGATTTAGTTTTCGACACTATATTTGCTTTCTTTAATAAGTTCGAATTTTGTTCGGACACACATTGAATGAATATTAATTATTATTGAGATTTTAAATATTATGTTGGTATTTTAGCAGTAAAATAATATATAGTGTGCTAAAATATAGATAATTAGGATTAAATAGCAACGGGTCCACCGAAAAACTGTCCCAAAATCCGATTTTTTTTCGAGTTTTGATTTCTTTTACTTATATTTTAGGATAGGTAAGAGATATTAAAATACGGTTTTCACTGACGTATTAGG
Source organism: Pissodes strobi (assembly GCA_016904865.1). Classification (NCBI taxonomy): domain Eukaryota; kingdom Metazoa; phylum Arthropoda; class Insecta; order Coleoptera; family Curculionidae; genus Pissodes; species Pissodes strobi. Next base: position 41,157 of record MU189933.1, on the reverse strand, counting down.
CTCTCATTTGGCTGCCTTTTGTTTTAAAAAAAGTGGTATCGTTGCATTTAAATTTTAGGAGAAAATCTGATTTATTTGCGGTTTTGTCAGAAAACGCCCTCTACCAGCCAGGTAAGAAATCGCAATCACCCCGCCCAAGGCGCGGTTGATAGCCTAAGGAAAGCCCTTTTCAACGACTCCAAGTTTATTAAGATCCGTTCAGCCATTTTGAAGTTATTGACATTTATTTCCGAAAATGTTCGAACACCCCCCACCACTTTCCTTTAAGGGATAGAGCAAAAAGTGTTTAACAGAAAAGAATCGGATTTATCTCTGATTTAAAATGGCAATGCATTCTACTATCATTAATTTAAGAAAATTTTTCAAAAAACGGGATTTAAATTTTAATATAGCTATTACGCCTCCTGGCGGCCATCTTGGAAACTTAAAAATAATTTCCAACATTTTCTCTTGGCCCCTTTACTAATAATTTTTTTACCGTAAGTCTTTACGACAATTACTTTTCGAGATATAGCCGAGTGCCATTCTTAGTTGGCCACCCACGTACAAAGTATAATTTTTACTAGTTGCCTATCTGTATTTATGAGTAACAGAATTTTTTTTTCAAAACCGGTCTTATATAGTTTATAATAATTTCAAATTCACCCACCCTAGAGGAGCGTTACTATGCAATTTTTTTAAATTTTAATATGTTTTTAGTTTATTTTTTCTTATAAAAAAGTAGTTTACTTACATAGGTAGGTATGTTTTTAAGTAAAATTAATCCTTTCAAACAGAATCCTTCACTTGTAGCCACCGATCTCCGATCGGTGCTTGTAGCCAATACCACCGAATATTAACTATTCGGTGCCAATACCCAATAATCTTTCTGCAATCTGCCAGGCTTATTTACAATCATTTATATTTTATGCTCAGGAATACGCCTCATCAAAGGGGTTGTTGGGGAAACACCCCAACACGTGTATAAACTATCGTTTTTCACCGTATAGTTTGGTGAGAACACCCTGTATGTATGTAGAATGAATGAGCCATAATTAAACTTAAAATAGATTTATTTCACCCCGGGTACAATCCAATTTGTACATTTAAATCAGCATATGCCAGTTCTTCTAAACCCCTTAGTCCAACCCTAGACGGACGATCCCTTAGTTCGAACCTGTAAACCAAGTACTGTCAGTATAACAGGTTACAATTCAGCAACTCTTCATACGTAAAGGAAAACGTTTGTAATCGTTTTCAAGTTAATGTATTTTTGTCTCCGTCAGAATCAGTCTGTCAAATAAAGAAAGAAAACAGCTTCTACCCTTGTAATTTCAAATGAATTCGGCAAAGCGCCAAATCCCCACTCTTTATTTGATGTGGCGCCAGTAGCCGCTCGAAGAAAGAAAATCAAGTCAGTGCGTAGCAAACACTCATTCGCGTAGGATCTGTCTAGTCACAGCTCTCCTCGTTTCCGCGCCAAAAACATCTAGCCCTGTCCTAGCTCTGTTTGAGGCAATTAATTAGTTTGAAAGTGTCTTACATCCACTAAAATGTACTAGATCAGTCCAGCTGCTCTCTAGCCTCGCAGTTCAGTTAAGACGTTCGCTTAAATAGCAGTAAAACGTGCTGTTCTCCGGCCAAAGGTCAAGTTCCTTTTTGGGCCAATTTCTCTTGTATGCACGAATATTAGGAAATATTGCGTGCACCTCAGTTATCTTTGTCCAAGGTTTGGACAAAGACCTCCTTTGTGCTTTTTAAAAAGCAATTCTTCGAAGTTAGAAACGATAGCATCCCCGTTCCCGTTGGAATATAAAATGGCGGAAGGCAGACTGACATTCCTGGTCGAATTCCTGTAAAGCAAGGCAGGTAAAGCAGGCGAAGGGACAAGGTATGATGTGTGAAAGTTACTAAGTTGAAGACGAAGTCTTAAAATAATAAAGATAAAAACTAATTTCAATAATCAAGACGCTTCAGTAGACATTTTTAAAATTAAGAAACCTTTTGTAATTTTAGTTTTATACTGGAACGAATGATGAGTGATTGAAAGTTTTAGTCTAAGAATTGTATATATATTTTTTCTATTTAACAAAGAAAACATTGTTTGTTTATCTCCATTATATTTAAATGCAATTTACACCTGCATTATTAAATTATATCAATACCGAATACATGTTTCAATTTCTCACCACCCTATGTTATACTGTTCATTAAAAGTGGTTAATTAGAATACCACACCCTTCTTTATGGTCTTAAGCAATAATACAAGAATTTGTGTATCCCGACCAGGGGTCTTAGGTTTACTTTCGAAAATATAAAATATTATGTAGATTAGACTATTCTGACTACAGTGACTACTCTACTCTCTAATATCTTTTTTATTTGCCAACCTCCCTTCCAATTTTGTTACGTCTATAAATATTTTTTTGTGACTTTGTTGTTTAAATTAATTTTGCTTAAAAAAATCGACACTTTGAGGGGTTATTAAAATTGTTTTCATAATACCTCTCTGAAAACTATCATTTTCGACGTCAGAGAGCAGAGAGCAAAGAAAGTAAGTCTTTTCGGTCCGGGCACGGGAAAATTTTTCCCGGTCCCTAATTAGGGAGCGGGAAAAGTTTTCCCGCTCCCTGGCTTTAACTGCTAAATTTGCAGTTATTTAGTCACAGAATAAGCATAAAGTATAATAAATCGGGTTAAAATTATACAGGGATGCAGTCTAAAAGATTAATCTAGTGCATTTTAGCGTCAATAGTCTAATTTTAAGTAAAATTATTTTATTTATTCTGACATTACTTGTCACAAATACTTCAAAATTAGCTGCATATTCAATTACAACAAAGCATACAAACACATTTCCATAGCAACGCTTGATGAATATTAGATAAATACCTGTCTTGCTTGTCTTGCAAGTTTGACGTTTGCTTTCATTTGAATACAAAATGTATTATGACACGATTTTGGATACGTAAAATTATAATAATTTTATGTTTATGTTTTGATTTCAGAGAGGTATTATGAAAAATATCGTTCATTACACGTCCAGAAACAGCTTTTCCTGTGCTTGCACGACTTCCGGTGTTCGGCTACGCCTCACACCAGAAACTGTCGTGCGCGCACCGGAAAAGCCTAGTTTCCGAACTGGTAATGAAATATACTATTATCTGAAAAAATCCCAAAAAATCTAATTATTATTCATTAACGTGGTAATATCCCAAAAGTGCAAAAAAAATAATTTTTTTTTGAAGTACACGAGACTCTCGGCGAGACCGAGACCCAGAACGAGACCACAAACAGTCTAGTCTCGGCGAGACCGAGACGAGACTCGAATACTCGAGACTTTGCGAGACCGAGACCGAGACCTCAACAGTCTCGTCTCGTCTCGGCGAGACCCAAGCACTAATCAAATTTTGAGAAATCCTTTTTGCAGTAAAAGATTCGACGCATTCAGCATAGTCTTCAAAAATAATTTTGCTGTTAATTACACAGTTTTTATGCCCTTGATTTTGTTGTTGAGTTTGTTGTCCAGAATCGTTTGGATCTCTTGGCGCTCATTTCCGTCAGCCTCTATTTTAAGCCTAGCTCTTTCTATTTCTTCAGCGGTATATAATACTTTGGTGACATAAATTTTAGGTCTTAGTCCGATGAAATGAGTCATTATACGACCATAGTTCTCGTCTTTCATCATGCTCAAGACTTTTTTATTAACTTGTGGAATGTTGTATAAATTACCAATCGGGTTGTCTGAGGTATTAAAATGTAGGATGCAAATTTTTGCATAACATTATAAGCATCTGCATTTTTGATGTTATATATAAGTGAAACGGTGTCAGTATATAGCAATTTACAGTTTGGGAATTTTCTTAGCATGAATTGTAATGAAGATCATAGATCGTAGTTTTAGCAAGATCGAGAATGCTCAATCCGGCATATATTTCAGATTTTTCTAGCTCAATAACAATTATCAGATTTTCATTTAATATTATACTACTCTTAAATTCAGGTCCTGATTTTAAAGCTTCAGCCCCATAACGCTTTTCCCAATTAGTAATCAGCTTTATGAATGGGTGTTTTCATATGTTCTCCATAGTCTTGCCAAACACTGCGTTACTCATTAGCTTGAACAAGTTCTTTTCAAACTCAGTCTTTGCATTTTGCCTGAGATATGTGTTAAGATCTATCTTTATCTAGGACTTTAACCATGGAGATTTTTAAAATGACAAGACTCGATGTACAGTTTCAGTTTTAACTCCTAAAGCCAACGCTTGCTTGAAATTTCGATAGTTACACCCGTATTTAACAGTAAGTAAGATAATATAGCATATTCTATAAACGTATTAAAGATATTGAGTCGTTATCCTTGTACAAATTGGTTGCGTGTTAAAGATCGTTCATTAGACTAATATGTCAAAAAGTTCTACCCTTACCGTTTCCATATCTTATTAGATATTCCACCTTGACTATGAGCAATTTAAAAATAATATATACATGCATTTTTTTAAATGTCAAATAACCGAGGAAGAACATCTAAGAATACACCAAACACTCCAAGGGTAGGTGGGGAGAAAATAAAGTACTGCTGTTTTGTTAACGTATTAGTTTAATGGACGAAATCTAATAGATAACCAATTTGCGCCAGAATAAGTTTTGAATAACAATAACTAATAGGCAAAATAATCGATCCTTAGAGCGCTTTTACATGTGGTAAATGACATGTTCTTTATAACCATCAACACGACAAGTATTCTGTAGCAACCTTAGTTTTTTTTGTGGGAAAGATATGGAAAATGTAACGTTTCTTTGAAAATTTGTATCTGCTACAAAAATTAAAGTATTGAAATGAACCAAAAACGAAAATGTTAAGAATAGATGTTACTTGATAATTAAATGACAAAATAAAAAGTTTGACATCTCCATCACTTTACAGAGTGTGTTAAAGTTTGAGTCAAAAAACAGATCTTGTTTCAACCAATATGTTATCTACAGGGTGTCCCAAATTCGAGCCTCACCATTGGGATCTCGGAAACTAGAAGAGATACGAGGTCGGTTAAATGGAGGCAAAGTTGCGCAATTTGATGCTGATCAAAATGCCACCTTAAAAGTTAAAAAAATCCGAATACTTCCGAAGATATTTAGAAAAAAAACGAATATTCGCGATTTCATTTTTATTTTTTTATGACTCTGTTTGAATAGATATAACAAAATAAATTTCATATTCTCATTGCTACTTTTTCTGTTCTACAAGATGGTGTTATCAGATTTTCAAACCGACGTTTCGTCTTTGAGCTGCCATAATCAACTTTGTTTTTTTAAATACGGCCCTGGTTTTTTTATTACGGACTTGAGCTTCTAATGTCCCAAAACCTATGATGTATCGCACTTATTCGAAAAAATCATTTTAATGATTTCCTGGTAAAATCTTACCAAAAATATGTTTTCTGTCTCTCTCTAACACATGAGGTCTTATGGAAAATGCCATTAATATGAATTTTTCGAATAAGTGCGATACATGTTTGGCTTTGGGACTTTAGATGCTCTTAAAATCCGTAATAAAAAATCCAGGGCCGTATTTAAAAAAACAAAGTTGATGATGGCAGCTCAAAGACGAAACGTCGGTTTGAAAATCTGATAACACCATCTTGTAGAACAGAAAAAGTAGCAATGAGAATGTGAAATTTAAATTAAATCGGGAATATTCGGTTTTTCGAAAAATCTTCGTAAGTGTTCGAAATTTTTAAACTTTTAAGATGGTATTTTGATCAGCATCAAACTGCACAACTTTGCCTCCTTTTAACCGAGCTCGTATCTCTTCTAGTTTCCGAGATCCCAATGATGAGGCTCGACTTTGGGATACCCTGTACATATTCTTAACTTTCTTAAAATCTCATACAGCACGCGATTTTCGATAAATTTACCTACAACATAAAAAAGAATCCTGAAGATCGGAGTTAAAATAGAACAGTTATTTACGATCAAAGTTCATCCAAATATTGCGGGGATCGATTACTTAGCCTTTGAGTGTAAATACAAAATAGACTCTATTGCCAGAGTCTATAGATAAACTGTGCTATTGCCTTACTTACCGTTGAAAGCGAGTATTAAGTCCGTCTTTTCCAAATCCCCAATTTTTTAAAACAGTTCTTCCACATTTAAGTATATTCGCTGCTGATAAAGCATCGTCATGATAACTGTTGACCATATTGAATTACAATGGCGGTCGGTACATCGACGGTGATGACCCACTCTACACTTTGTAGGGTGTAAGTTGCCCAGCTTTTATTCAGACAAAAAGTACTATGATTGCTTGATTAAGAAGGCTTTATGTCTTTTTTAGATCAACTTAATAAGAGTCCTCATCGCCTTAATTACATTAGTGCTGATATCAATGGGAGCATGGTTTGCGTACAGAATATGGAAGGAAAGATATAGATTTCCAAGTTACCTACGTAAGTATGATGATTCATTCAACTACCTGCATCAAGGGTGTAAATGGTGTATAATTGTTAACCTAATTTAGCTATAGACGCATATTAATATATATCATTGGTTCTCAATTTTTAAATTATTTTATGTAATATATAGCCAAAAATAAGGGACATATCAAGGATAGTTTCGTATTAAATGAATCGTCGTTTATTCATAATTGAAAGTGGGGCATTCCAAAATGATCCATCCAAAATATCTGGAAAAGTCGTATCCACAATTGATATGAATGGGAGCGCTGGACGACCTTGGTGGCATTGGGTACTTTTGTAAATTACATTACACACTTTATAAAAAAAAAAGCTTTTTTATGTTCGGCACACACACAAAAGGAAAATCATATGCCACTCAACGAGCGGTGCGTGTGCGTAGAAGATGGTGGACGTTGGACTTGAAGCGCTGTAGGTTGTAGTTTTCGGGAAAGACGTTACTCGAAAGTCCATTCCAGAGCGAGGCCGTCCCCCAGACAAAAGTGTCCCGCAACAGGAACGTCCTAGGTGTTCGCAACTGAATCGTATGTTGATGAGCAGCTTGCGTCTGACGGGTATTTTTGTTTGGCACAACTCTGGGTGAAATCATAAGTGCCTGCTCGTTCGAACACCTTCCGTAGTAGTATCGATAGTAAGTAGATATATTCGCCACTTTTCTTCGGTGTTCAATGCTAACAAGGTCTTTAGTCAACTCTGGGTCATCGACAAGACGGTCTGCTCCCCTCTGTATGGAGTTCAATATCTTGAGCAAGTGTTTGGGTGCAAAGCTCCACACATGATGCACCTACCGGAAAGAAGACATTCGTCAGCCGTCACTCGAACCGAAGATGCTCCATCGTCTGAACAAGCCCCGTGTGAGAAGATTGGATCAGCAGAAACAACTACTCCGAGAGCTAATACCCCTACCGGTATTGAATTATACTGCTAATTCCGTTTTCTCTAGGGACAAACATGCAATGTAATTATTCACACTACACCCAGAGCAATGTCAGGAATATACCAATTCCTGGTTGGAGACATGTCCTGACTCGCATCAAGCTCAATGCTCCATATCCACAATGAAAACACAACGGCAAGAGTGAGACTTCTGAAAATCTGCCACCGATAGTTTCGTCCTTTCGAGACTCATCAGAGGAACGTGTGTGGGCTTTCACCCACAAGAACCTGACTATCTATGAATGGTATTGATACCCTGATGCACCTACCGGAAAGAAGACATTCATCAGCCGTCACTCGAACCGAAGATGCTCCATCGTCGGTTGGCGGCGACTGGAGAAAGTGAGGATCCCATTGGGGCACCGTCTGTTTGTCGATATATATTGTTCTCGTAAGAAAAGTAGGTGTTCTTGAGGCAGTGTTCTGAGAGCTCGATGACGTAGTGTGGAAAATTCTCGGTCATGCTTATTTGGTCTAGGGCGTCGTCGGTTGGTATACTTGGATATAATGATTTGATATCTAGGCTGGCAAGGATATCGTCTTTTTGTAGTTTTAGGTCTTGAATCATGTTGGTTAGATGTTTGGAGTTTTTGTCGTACGAGTCACCTGTTTCACTTGCTGGTTGCATGATTTGTGCTAGGTATTTTTCTAGGTTTTGGGTAGGCGAATCCACTGCACTTGCTATAGGTCTTAGAGGTACTTCTTCTTTGTGGATTTTTGGTAGTCCATACAGTTTAAGATATCTGCTTGATTTTTCACGAGGGATTGTGCGTTTTTCGATTTCTTGTTCTAGGTTGGCGGCCTTGATTTTGATTTTTGTTGTTTTTTCCAGGTATGTTGTCGGGTCCCTCTGAGTTTGTTTGTAAGTGTTGTCTTGGGGAATTTGTTTCATTTTGTTTTTGTATTCATCTGTGTTCATTACCACTGTGGCGTTTCCTTTGTCTGCATGTAAAATCACAATATCTTTGTTTCCTTTTAAGTTTTGGAGTGCTTTAATTTCTGAGGGTTTGATGTTGGGTTTTGATGGTTTGCTGGATCTTAGGATGCGGGCTACATCCTGTCGCAAAACTTAAAAAGAAAGATATTGTGATTTTACCCGCAGACAAAGGAAACGCCACAGTAGTAATGAACACAGATGAATACAAAGCAAAATGAAACAAATTCTCCAAGACAATACTTACAAACAAACTCAGAGGGACCCGACAACAGACCTGGAAAAAACAACAAAAAGCAAAATCAAGGCCGCCAACCTAGGACAAGAAATCGAAAAACGCACAATCCCTCGAGAAAAATCAAGTAGATGTTCCAAACTGTATGGACTACCAAAAATCCATAAAGAAGAAGTACCTCTAAGACCTATAGTAAGTGCAGTGGATTCGCCTATCCAAAACCTAGAAAAATACCTAGCACAAATCATGCAACCAGCAAGTGAAACAGCCGACTCGTACGTCAAAAATTCCAAACATCTAACCAACATGATTCAAGACCTAAAACTACAAAAAGACGATATCCTTGCCAGCCTAGATATCAAATCATTATATCCAAGTATGCCAATCGACGAAGCCCTAGACCAAATAGCCATGAACGAGGATTTTCCACACTACGTCATCGAGCTTTTAGAATACTGCCTCAAGAACACCTACTTTTCTTACGAGAACAATATATATCGACAAACAGACGGTGCCCCAATGGGATATTCACTTTATCCAGTCGTCGCCAACCTGTTCATGAAATACTTCGAAACTGAAGCTCTGAAGAATGCCCAAATGAAGCCAACCTTTTGGAAACGATATGTGGATGACATTTTCGTTATATGGCCACACGGTAGAGCCAATCTAGACCTGTTCTTAGAAGAACTCAACAAAATACACAACCGAATACAATTTACACTTGAGGTAGAAGCAAACGGTCAACTGCCCTTCCTGGACCTTTTAATTATAAAAAAGACGACTTATCCATCGACTACACAGATTACAGGAAACCAACTCATACCATTAGATACCTAAACGCAGATTCCCACCATCATCCCTCTCAGATACAATCAGTAGCCGATACTCTGATCTCCAGGTCCATCCAATTAACCAAATTCTCAAATCGCTCAGAAGAACTCCACAACATCAAAAGAGCTCTGAAACAGAACAACTACAAAGAACACCACATCAAAAAGGCTTCTAAGCGAGTTACAAACCCAACAACAAACAAAAAAGAGTACGATGAATCCAGACCCACAACTACACTACCATACATTAAAGGCGTAACAGACGTAATTGGAAGAATCCTAAGGAAACACAAAATAACAACAATCTATAAACCACCAACAACGATCCACTAGATTATAGGAAATCCCAAAGACAAAATACCTTTGGAAAACCACGGAGTACTCAGCATCCCTTGCAAGAACTGTGACATGGAATACATCGGCCAAACAAACAGAAGAATCTCTGCCAGAGTACAGGAGCACATGAAAATCACAAGAAACAAATAAACCACCTCAGCTCTGTTTCAGCACCACCAAGAAACAGGGCACACAATAAATTTCCAAGAAGCAAAACAGATCGCTCCCATAAAGCATTTTCGAACACGCACCATCAGAGAAGCCATAGAAATAGAAAAAAGAATACATATCAACAGGCGAGATGATGCACAAAATATTTCCAACACCTGGAAAAGCATCATCAAAAAACAACAACCAAAATCAACCACATCAGAGGAACAAACACATAGACAACAAACTGAGACACAGGAAGTCAGACAGATCCAAGCAGAACCAAGATACAATCTGCGCAGACGCAGGCCTATAAAAGGCCCGGCACAGGACCAGGGAGCATAGCATATAACAAATTTATTTAATCAAGCAGCCATCAAGGAAGCAACACTTGAAAATGCCAACTGGAATGTTGGCGAAACGTCTTGAGACTACCAATTCTACTGACGAACGGATTGAAACTCGGAATAACACTTTTGTTCATTCTACCATCCGTGCAAACCTACGCTACAACATTGAACACCTCTACGGGGAGGAGACCATCA
>MU189933.1:19386-30639 GCA_016904865.1 Pissodes strobi | reverse complement strand
CATATTTATATATATATATAATTGTGCTTCTTCGACAGTGATTGAGAAAATATCATTTATATATGTGTCCCATATAAAATGCTTATGCCTATAATTTTCAATAAAATCAATTCTGAATTAGCCTTAAAATGTAATACAGCTTGTTTATAGTTAGGCATAAAGAAGACCTCTAACTAGTTTTAGGAATTTTATTAGTGGCATAAATTTTATCACTTGAAACATTATGTGTATTTAACTTTCAGAAACCGAGGAAGATGACGATGACGATAGTACCGAAGAACTATTCAGTCAGCCAAGTACCTCCAAATCCTCCGTGAATAATATAGTGCCAGCAAAGACCAAACCAAGTATAAAAGAAAATGAATTCGATGATATTGATATTAGTACAGATTTTAAGAGTATTTTAAATAACGCAAGTGAAAAATGAGATTATAGCTAGTGAAATTTAGATTAATATTACGATAAATAATAGTTAAGCCACAGTACGAACATCCTTAAAAATAAATATTTTTCCACGTACTAGCAACTTTATATCAAGTACCTATTATTTCAGATTTGTCTCAGTATTTTCCTTTTTTTGGTAAAGCACACAGATTATAGAGACGTTCTATATTATTGTGGAGAGTTCATATTTTATAGCTGAAATTTTATCTTTAACTTCAACTCAGGCTTAATGAGTAGGAAATTATTCGACTGTACAAGGCTGAGGTGGAATTAAAGATAAAAAAAATGCCTACAGAAATACGCCAATATTTTCCTGAGATGGTCCTTAGCGTAAATTTGCCTTTATACTTCATATTACACCTATGAGTTTACCCAGAGGCAGGCGAGCAGGACGTTATTATCAAAAAAATAGGTTGGCCATGATATTTTTAGATGAATCACTTGAACTCACAGTTTACTGCTCACCTGTAAGAATACCGATCATCAACAGATTGCGTCGAATTCGATAGCCGGTGTGTTGGCACAAGCTACTTTACAACGTTGTACGTATGTGTTCAACGAAACAGTATTCATTTTTGTTTCTGATAGAATGGCAGAACTATGATGTTTGTAATGTATTTTAATTAAGCATTTTAAAATTTGTCCTTGTCAACATTGCTAACATTTTGTTTATTGGGTTTTTACTTTGATTTTAATTAAGAAATATTCTAAATAAGTTTAGTAATAATTTTGCAAATATTCTACAGGTTTTGCGAGACGTTCTTCGAGGTGGGCAAAATAATGCATTGATTACAAGATCAATCGACTTACCTGTAAGGACGATCGATCGGAATTATCCGAGCATCTCCGCCGTCCCTCATTACACTTTGTAGTATACAACTTTTTCCCAACCGGTACAATTTTTAAAGAAGTTATCTAAAAACATGGTGATTCAGCCGACCCTGGCTAGCCGCTCGAGCTCATCGCCTTGATGCGTCATTACAATTTTGGTTCGTGCGATTTTTGATTACATTGCATTTGGGGTGATAGGGAGAAGGTAAAGACTGGGTGGGTTTGTAATGAGGGACGGCGGAGATGCTCGGATAATTCCGATCGATCTTCCTTACAGGTAAGTCGATTGACCTTGTAATTATCCTTCGCATCTCCGCCGTCCCTCATTACACTTTGTAAATGTTTAAAGTGTTTGCGATGTAACCTACATTAACTGAAAATTGCGATTTTTCTGTAGTCCTAGATTTGTAAGGCCCTTTTTATAAACTAAAATTCAAATTTATAACCATTAGATTTAATAACACACATTATGAAGGTACATATATCATGTTTAACGCTTAACTGATATTAACCTTTAACTTATTTTTAATACTATACCAATATTCTTATGTAATATGATAACAAGTTGGTAAGTAAGTTATAATTATAGCTTAATATTTATATGATTCCTTAGAAATTATGGTTCAATAAACAAGATGCCAATCCAGTGGGATTACCCACGCCAAGTTTTTTATAGAATTTTGAGAAAACTTTTGATTTTTCTGTCGTGCCAGCTGTCTTCTGAATGGTTTGTAATGTAACTCCCATTCTTTGAGCTGCTGAAGTTGCCCCGTGTCGCGTGCTGTGTGCCCCAAAGATTTCCGTGATTATACTGTTGGCTTTTAGTATTAACTTGACCCATCTGCTAATGGTTTGACTGGGTGATAGGGCTTTTTGTGAGTGAGTATTACATTTTCTTTGGTTTTGCTACTTGTGGTATCGATTGCATCTGCAAATGCAACGATCTATTAGCATATTTACAGTATCTGTGAATGCCGTAATTTCTGTTTTTGAACAGGAAAATAGGTATGTTCACTAGCTGCAACTGCAATTGCAGACAGTGGAGGGTACGATCGATTGTATCTGCTAATACAACGAACTAATCACCTTTTATTGACTGGTAGCACCCTTTCTCCTTTTGGCGTTATATGTAAGTCTCTAATAGTGTGGCTACACATAGTTCAGGTTGATTAATAAAATAAGGTAATATCAAACTAGGTTGAAGCCTGTTCAAGCCACTTGCTTTTATTTTATCCGGGAATCTGATTTCAATTATGTATTCATATTTAAAAATATTGTCCATTTTTCACTTCCGGGTTGTCCGTGATTTGGGTGCCGTTATTAGTATTAAGAGTGTTACTAGCTTTAAAGTTAGATTTGTAGATTTAAGAATTCGTGAGGTTACATGCTCTTTGAGCGCCGTAGAACTAGGCAGGAATCCCAAGTAATTGAGTATTTTGGTTTTGGGGGTCTTATGTTAAATGTTCCATTGAGAAACCTTTTTATAACTGCTTCGTCTTTTGTTTAATATTCAATATTGGAGAAAGTGCAGATTTGTGTGAGTTCATGGTACAGTAGGATGACTCCGAACACAATTGAATGTTTAGGAGCTCAATAATAAGTTTACGGTTTTGTTATATATTTGTTGGCTTAGAAAAACAGAAATTCCCATATTTATTGTAAGTATTTCCGTATTGTTTGAGGGCGCTATCTGTCAATGAAGAAATAATCACTTTTATCGCTTCATTAGGTACGCTTTGTTATAGAAAAGCTCTCCTGACAATGAGGAAGTTTCATCAATTTTCTTTTTTCTTTTATTATTATTGCTGATTTCGATAGCCCATGAAAAATAAGTGAACAAGTGTTTTTTCTTTTTTCCCTAAGCCGAAAAATGAGGCAGATACAACGCCTTCAGATGTGCTTATGACGTCATAATACACATGAATTGTTAAGTCACACCATGCATAGTATATCTATATATACAAAACTAAAAACTGGTATAGCTCTTGTAATATTCATCTTTAGTGCAAATAAAAAAATACGTATCGATTTCGTTTTCACTGTTCTATAGTTTGCAATAAAAAATAATCAGTTTAATTTCTCAGGAAACTTCCTAATTTCCCTACAGCCAGAGAGATTTTCTTCCACAATGGTCTGAGTAAGTATTTTTCAGGGTAAAAGATAATAGACTGTTCTGCCAGTAGGTCCCTTTTCTCTTGTATAAACCTCAAAAATGAGCATGGTTGCGGGGGAATAACTACGCTTTCTTCGGAATTTATATAAAACCTAAATCTTGTATGTTTGTGTAATTTTATTTATACTTTTAAGCAATTCTCTTTTGAATTAGCAATAACTAGCCAATTGTCTAAGTAGAGTACAGTTTTTATATCCTTTAATTTTACATATCTTACAACTGGTTTCAGTTTTGTGAAAAGATATGGAGCTGTACATAAACCAAATGAAACACAATTAAATTGGTATAGTACGTTGCAAATATCAAAAAACGAATCTTAACAACTTTTTTGACTACTGTGCATAGGGATAAGGAAATATGCATCTTTAAGAGATCGGTTTTCCCCAAGAATGCGTATTTTGAAATTAAATTTTTTACTGTCCTATGTAGTCTTCTACTTTGCTAACCGGAGTGGTGTCCTATTGCAAGGGATTTTATAATCCTGTTTATTGAACTGTTTACCTTTAATTTCTGACAATTTTGAACGTATAAATCTAGTGCAGACGGTTGGCTAATTAAATTATTGAAAGGGAGGGCTAAGGCACTAATCCCACGGACTATAGTTGTTTCTGCAATTGATACAGTAGTTGTCTTGGCAGGATTTAGTACTCCCTTCGAGATTTAATTTTGCTGGTCTGAGGACATTGCAGTTGGCAGCTGGTGGATACTTCTCTATCATACTGTTTTTTTTCTTTTTTTTTAACTTTTAGCAGGTGTGATTTCTCAGCTAGGTGGCCGTTACTTTGTTCAGGAGGACCATCTGGTGCTTCTGATGTTGGTAAGTCTTGATTCGGATAAGTTATTTCCTCAGCTAGCGTGAGAGGATCTTCTAATGCATTTGCAAATGCAAAAGACTTTCCTTGGTATCTGCAAATGCAACGATCTATTAGCCTATTTACAGCATCTGCAAATGCTGCAATTTCTGTTTTTGAACAGAAAAATAGGTTCATGAATACGTTCACTATCTGCAACTGCAATTGCAGACAGTGGGTACGATCGATTGTATCTGCGAATACAACGAACTATTCACCTCTTTGCTTGCTGCTTAACCCTGGTTATGCTTTCGATTGCATCTGCAAATGCAACGATTTTTTAGCATATTATCTGCAAATACTGTAATTTCTGTTTTGAATAGAAACCAAGAGTGTAATAATTCGCTACCTCCAATGCAATGATTTTATGTAAGAGGGTTGCAATAGTATGGTGGTTATTTGTTTTTGGTGGTTATTTGTTTTTGTATCTGCAAATACATAGCACTATACCGTTTTATTTTTGTCAGTACATATATCCTTTACATCGGCAAATATAGGGATATAGTGTGCCTCTAACTATTCTTACATAATATACCTACTGGGGTGGAGGCTGTTGGGGGCCCTTCACATCTGCAAATGTGAAGGCCAATTTTAGTTAAAGTTATTCGCATCTGCAAATGCGAATTTGTAAATAGGTATTATTATTAATTATTAACATATCCTGCAAGCAATGTTTACTCCAATTTTTTCCCTCACCGGACGGTTCATATCAACACGAATTATTTAAAAATAATGCGTTCCGATATTACATTGCTTCGACAAAGCCTAACGATAACATTCCGCCTTTTTCCCTTAATTTTGGGTTAGCCTTGGGTTAGTTTTGGTTAGCACTTTTAGTTCTTTTAGATTGAGCCTCCGTTGCGAGAAAGCCAACGGAGGGCCATGCAAAGCTAAAATAATACCCAACTTGGGATTTAGTCGCTCCTAAATTATGCGTCAGCTTGCCTTTGTGGCTAGTTTTTAGGGGTTAATTTCGTGAGAAATGGGCACTCTTCGACTTACTCAAAATTTTTAATTTTTTTTTGAAAAGTATTTTTTAATACAGTAATAACAATAATTACAATATACATAGTCCTTATTCCTCTAGACAGTGTTTTTGAACACTGGTATTGAGGATAATTGCATTTTAGTAATAATAAATTGAGTTTTAATTATTATCCTGTAGATAAGTTTATTCTGTTCAAATTTTAATACCTGATGTAATTGCCATACTCTTATATTTTCATATAGATCTGCAGTATGAGTCAGTGGATCATAATTAAATATAACTTTGTTTTTTGTTTTGCAATATTTGCATCGAATCGAATTGTAGTTTATAGTCCCACATGTACCCCATACGGGGATCAAATATCGTAAACGTAATAATACGAAGGCATTATAACCATTTGTTTCTATTTTTTATATTCCTTTATATGGTATAAACGTTTTATTCTATGTAAAACATTAATAAATGTGCAGGCCGACCGGTATATATATTTCCCTAGTCAGCCTTTTGATTGTGTTATGTAAACACTTTTTGTAATTGAATAGTATTTCTTTGGTAGGATGTACGATTAGACGAGATTACTAGAGAACGGTTCGAATAGCTCGTATCGTTAACTGTTGCTTATTACTTATATTCATTTCGATATAATATATTTCAATTCCGAATATATTGTTTGATGCTGTGTAATTGTGCACAGACGACAAATGTAACAATGTTTTGTCATGCCCTCGTATATAAATAACAGTTTGTTAGTATAATTCAAATCGCAGTGAGCACATTTAATTTTTTTTTACTGATTCATTCGCATTTTTGACTGTAACCGTTCGCATATTTTATGAAGAGACCAAAAAAATGTGCCAAACTAAAAAAAATGTTCCTTTACTTTCTATGCAAATAAAGAGGCTGCCTAATACTGAATTTATTCCAGTTAAAAATTCCACCCTGTATATATACTGTATATCAGTATTTTTATATTTCGTGCTCGCTACAACAGACATGTATGAAAAGAATCATGAATACACAGTGGTACTACCCACATCGGTAATAAGTCTTAAATTATGAACCTAAATTGTATTGATATTATCCCTTTGTCGACCCGCGTCTTTTGTCGAGCTCCATTAAAATTTAGGATATTAGATTTAGATTTTTCCCGCTAAAGCAGTAAATAAACAAAAGCAGCCTTCCTATAAAAATGAGACAAATATTTTTTTTTTACAATATAAAAGTGTCATTTTTGTTGCTAGAAGAAAAACCAAATTACTTTTTCGCCGACTGCGGCCGGCGGCATAAAACAAACCACTTTTCTCCTAGATTCAAATTTATTCATTCGCAATAAAAAATTTACAAGTATAAGGTAGGTGGAAAATATGGTAGCATTGGTGGCTCATACTTTGATACTACACACTATGGATAAAATTAATAAAATCGCCAAGCAAATAAAAAATGCAATAAAGAAGGGAATACTTTAATTTGATCCACAGTGTTTACTTTTTCTAATAAAAATACACAAATTTGTTAGATAGTGCGTATGTTTAACTTATAACAATAACGAGTAAACTAAAATGAATAAATTTAAAAGTAAAAAGGCATAGACCTTAAGAAAAGAGAACATTATAGTTTAAGAATACATGGAATTTCCTAAATTAATGATGCCGATAATAAACTACCTCCCCTAGACACAGTTAACCTTAATGAAGCAAAACGGACTTTACTTAGTAGTATATCAGAAGTTTTAGCCTTTGTTGATGTATTTACTTTTGGCAATGAAGAGTATAACTGGTGCCAATTTACATACTTATATTAGAAATAAAAATAAAATTTACAAATTTCAGCTGGACGTTTGAGAAATTCTACAACCATTCATGAGAAGTGATAAATTTTCAATTAATTGGGTGAATTTTAATGTAAGTGGTTACACAGTTTCTCCTTTGTCAAGTTTAAATTTGTCAATTTTACTTCGAAGTGCAAGTGAATATACCTAAATGAGCCAAATAAGTATCGTTTTTAAAGTAAGTATGTTTATAAAATAGGCGGATACTGCTTTAACAACAACTTATACAAGGTCATGCAGCTCAGCTCCCGTCCTTTTGTAGTTCACTTTTCACCCTGTACAGAGTGATACATAAAAAATTACACTCGATAGTTGAAAGATATATGATGGTGCATATTTAAAAAAATATCTTAGGTTATACAGGGTGCTTTATAAAAAAGTGTCGGTAATTTTATTTGTCTTTAAACAGAACACCCTATACCTATATTATTGCATATTTAGATTATACAAAAGAATCTACACATTTTTTATGAAGCACATCCTATACCTAAATCCAACCTGTCAAAAGATATTGACAGTTGAAATTTCACATTTTTCAACTTTGACAGGCCATTGCGCCAAAACGATGCAAGTTAGGAAAAATTTGTGTGCACGTTACTATCCTAGTTTTTCATGAGCTATCGATTAGTATCCACTTTGAATTTAATCCGAGATTAAATTTAATCCAGATCTTTTAATCTCGGATTAAATACAAAGTTGATGCCAATCGATAGCTTATGAAAAACTGGGATAGGAATCTACAAACCGATTTTTTTCTAACTTGCATTGTTTCGGCGCAATAGCTTGTCAAAATTGAAAAGTATCACATTTCAACTGTCAATATATTTTGAGAGGTTGGGTTTAGATATAGGTTGTGCTGCATAAAAATGTGTACAATTTTATGTAAAATCCAAATATGCAATAATATATGGGGTCTTCTATTAAAAATAAAAATTACCGACGTTTTTTATGAGTCCTGTATAACTTAAAATTCTTTTAAAAACTTTTGTATGAACATTTTTTTGTACCTCTGAGGTACAAAAGACAGGAGCTGAGATGCAGGACCTTGTATACGTCAAACTAATTAAATTAATGTCTATATGAAATGAGAGGCAACATTATTTTTGATGTCGACTGTAAAAAAATGTGATAGTTAAGGGAAGTATGCAAATATAAAAAATGATAGGTATACAAATATATAAAACAAGCTAGGTAGAAAGAATAGCAAATACATATTATGTTACAATAAAAAATAATATACATACATAAATTTAAGGCTATCATAATAAAAATAATTATATACGAATGCAGTGTGAGCCTACAAGTTCGTTTCGAGACGAGAATAAATTTAATTCTTGATTTGTAAAAACAAAATATTTTGGTTAAAAGATTCAGCATAGACAGTTTCGTAATATCAACTTTTGGATCAGATATACTAACAGCACAACATAAAAAAATTTAGAAACGTGACTGTTAAATATATTAACAAATATAAGGTAAGTGCAAAATATGGTAGCATTGGTGGCTCATACTGCACACTATGGGTAAAATTACAGGATCAATAAAGAAGGGAATACGTACTTTAATTTGATCCACAGTGTTTACATTTTCTAATAAAAATACACAAATTTGTTAGATAGTGCGTATTTTTAACTTATAGCAATAACGAGTGAACTAAATTGAATAAATTTAAAAGTAAAAAGCCTAGATGTTAGGAAAAGAGAACGTTATATTTTAAGAATACATGGAATTTTCAGGCGTAAAAATTATAAGCCCTAGGATAAGCAGAGAAAAAAAGATATTCATGTATATCGACTTAAAGTCTAAAGCACTTCGCTAATAAACCTTTGAATTGACTCTTAAATAATTTGCCCTTAATGACAAAGTAAGTTCGACACAACCAAAAAAAAAAAAAAAGAAAAGAAAAAACGGGATTTTTTATAAAAAGCAACATTTTGTAAAAAAAATACCAGAAACCAAAAAAATATGTATTTATGTTAAAAAGATAATTTTTTTTTTAAATAATTACTGTATAATATAATACACTTTTTTAAGCAATCTTATTTTCATACCAAGCATAGTAGTAACATACAAAAAGGCATTTTTTGAATAAATCGTCAAATCGTTAATTTTGTGTAGAACTTTCCAAAGGAAAATAAGACAAATAAAGTTACCAATCCATCTAAAAAGCATTTGTCTTTATTTTTTTAGCTTGAGCTTGTTCCTCATCACTATGAGAAACTTCATGAAAATTTGAAAAATCAACAGATGTGTCCGATGTAGCATGTGTTTTTTTTCTCATGAAGAATATGTTTCTTTAAAGTAAAAAATGGTTGCTTTTTGCGTCCTAAACGTTTAAATGGTCGGTATATTAAATAATTTACCTCGGTGTCTAAAGATATGCCATTTTTAGTGATTTTAAATCCAGTCACTGACAATAACATTAAGGCGTGCATAAAAGTTGGGGGAATCAAATCTTCTCCATTGGAGGATTCTAAGGTATTATCATCCATTATTTGGGCCATTGGCAAATCAAATTCACTTCACTGGTTAACTGACTTGAATTATGATACACCTTTACACCAAACACCGCTGGAACCACTTCGTCATTTACAATTTTGGTTGATGTGAGGTATTTCTTTTTGAAATTAATAAGGACATCCTTATTCTGATGAAATCGAATCATGGAATTTGTGAAATCCTGATCCATCGCTAAAGATTTAATATCAGTTCCCATGCGTTCAATAAAAGCCTTAAATGTAGCAGAGGAATTTTTGTTCCACCAATGGTCACTTGTTGGAAGTAATATTGATATTCTGTGTTTGGCTTCTAACGCTGTCAAACTGTATAGAATGGTTCTATCGGCAAAATCCTCAGAATTGCCAATCACAAACCCATAAGCATTTGTAACCAATGCTAAAGTAGGGGTTTGCAGATAAGAGTATTGAGTATAGTTGTTTCGAATCACTGGATTCCTTTTAAATTTCAAATACGATCAGTAGCACTCGACTTAAAATCTTGGTAATATTCTTGAAGCTCCTCTTCGGCAAAAAATGTATACGATCCGACAGGATGTAAGACGTACTCATTATTTTGGGATACCTTATTACGTTGCGTCGTTTCCGTTATCTCTTCAGCAGCCAAGGGAGTTGTAGCACATTTTTTAATACCCGAAAAAACTGGCTTCGACTCCAATAAATGCTTTAAGGAATTTCTAGTTGCTTTTTTGGCTACTGGTGTAGATGTAGACACTGGCACTGGTTTACTTGAATTAGCTGATGATGGCCCTGGCGTTTGTTCCATTGTTGTAACACAGTAAAAGTTATATTGTCACTCAGAAACGAAGCGATACGTGATCACGAAAGTAGATAACTAGTACTCACTTCCACTTCTAAGCTTTTTTTTTATGAAATAAAACTGACTGACTCCACACAGAGATTTTCTGCGAAGCCGTTATTAAATTTGCTGACTTTGCAAGACGTGTTTTCTTAACTCGACAGTTTTTATCTGAAGCCGTTTATGCAGACGAACACGAACGTTTAGACGGTCGAGAATGAAATATGCAACAAAACTAATTTAATTATCCCAAATATTGGACAAAATACGATAAACATGTATACAATCTAGAGCTTACCGTAAGACTAACTAGCTTAACTATCACTTAAGTCCTATCAATACACACAAGCCAGCAAAGCCATATATTTTTATCTTAATGGGTTCCTGTGATCCCATGAGAGACCGTATCGAATTATTTTACATGGTCTCCTTTCACAGGCTTAGGAATTGGCATTTCATCACTATGAGGCACATGCCTTTTAGCAGATGGTAAATTAGGATATTGAAATGTTTGTTATTTGAGGCTATACCCTAATATCATAAGGCACACAATTTTGTACTGAACAAAACTTGTAATTATAAGAAACTAATGTTATCTTATGTCATTGTATAAATTTTTATACAATGCTTATGTAAACAAATGTTCACAGAACTTACTAAACTGACAGACGTAATTTGTTTACTTTATTTGTAATACGTCAAGACCGACGCGCTATTGTTCTTAGTGCCAGAGATATTAACTTTTCAGTTTTTTCTGCATTTTTGTAATCTTCACCCCCGATTTTCTTTGTAATACGTCAAGACCGCCGCGCTATTGTTCTTA